>QVIK01000045.1:0-15412 GCA_003957845.1 Oidium heveae | reverse complement strand
CATTAAAGCCTGAAACGCAAAAAGGAAAAAAAAAAAAAAAAAAAAAAAAAATAGCCTGAAGATTGGGTAACAACAATTAATTTTTATCTTTCAATCAATTTTCTTAGTAAGCAGCAAGCAAAATGCAAACTAGCATAGTCTACTTTTGACTGGGAGTTATAGTTTTGCATATCGATTAACCTCATTTAGCTTAGCTAACCCTCAGTCGTGCTTAGCATTTCGTGTGATGGGAATTATCCAAGATCGTTGATTGGTATAGATAAGGTTTCAATCAATCATATCGGCTCCATTATGATCAAATCCTATAACAATATAACTATCGTTTTACGATTCCAAGTATAGTTTTTTTTTTTTTTTTTCATTGGGCCTTCATCAAAATAAAAGCGTTTGCTATAACTATATACTATATGCATACTCGGTGCCTAAAGATTTGATAGCACTACATCTAGAAGCTCCATGGTAGCAAATTAGTGAGTATATTTTGTATGTTATATTATAAGCAGAAAGATAAAGAATTCATCAAGAGAAAAAAGTTTCGCATTCCTCTCTACTTTCTTCTCCTTAGTACGGTTATAAATTGAACTCCCTACATCTACAACTTATATATTCCAATAAATCAGCATCAAACTATTTAAGCGAGTAGCCTGTTTATATGCGAGTGGTTTTAAGGGGCATATTTTTAATTAGAAACATAAAGACCCTTTAACTTTTTTTTGTTTTTTCTCTGCAAATTTCCTTTGGTGTGTCAGCTGGCATCTGGATTCAATTATGTCATGGACTTCAGATGAATTTTTTTAAGAAAAAAACCTCTTATTGAGCTTTGTTTCCGTAGTCGATACTCCGAGAAAAGGACCGATTGAGATTTTCTCAAAAACTAATATATATTGAAAAAAAAAAGTATAACACGTCTGATTCCTTTCGCCTGTTTGGACACGTCACTCACTGTCTACCAGTTGTTTTATAACTTATAACTTAAGCGCTTTCCCAAGGCTGGTGAGAGAAAGTAATAGCATCGAACCTTTTAATGACGCAGTATGCATGGAGTATGTTGGCTTTTTAGAATGTGCAACTGATAATCATTAAGGTGGCTAGTAATATAAGTATCTCCTTTAATAGAAGACCATTAAAATTCTCAATGTCTAAAGTCTTGACTCAATATTTCAGTATAAAGCTGATTATTTTGGAAATGCTTTAATTTATAGAGACGGAATGATAAGATTCATCAGCTTCAGTTAACCATTACATATACTCTACTTTAGATGATTACCAGCCATAAATTACCATGTTTTCTCAATGCGCTGTGCGCTGTAGTGGGGATGGAAGAGAGATCAAAGCTCAGTCGATGATTACAATTAGATAAATTAGCATAGTTTGGTGATCTAGGTGGCGTATCCCTTCCTGTGCAAAAAGCTCTCAAATTTGTTAATCGTATATTTCTGACCAATACATTAGATGAACTGAACCGTAAACCGTCAACTGTTAGAAATACCAAATGTAACAATGTGACTAAATTTTGAGCGATTCCCATGTGACGGGACAGCTTCCGCATAACAGCCGCATGTTGTCGCTTACTCTTGCTCTCTGGTATAGAGAAATCTATTCAGCATATTGCTTGGAGACGGCGAGTAGTACCAGGTGCCGCGTGGTCGCATGTGCACCGCGTCCTCATAAACAACATTTTAACGAGCGTTTGCAACACTAAAACGCGTCACTTCGCTTTTGCCCATCGTATTGTCACCATCAAATCAAGTCCTACCCGTTCGTCAATTTAAAGAGCAGTCATTGTCATGTCGATACTCAGGCCATTAAAGTTCATTGATCCATAAAGTATCAAGCCGTAAGGAACCAGGTAGCGTACAACTTAATAGAAATATCTCAACAATTTACATCGCAGAACTGTGTGTCAACGTAAATCTACCTTCTTAGTATGAAATTTTATGTTTGCCAAGAAATCTATCAGGAATAGTTTACCATAATTTGGCATGAGGTAATAGGTGTGTGTGTGCCTTAACCTTGGATATCTGTCTGAGTATGAGGATTCCGCATAGCAAGTATAATAAATTGGATCCTGAGTTCAAGCAGCTAGTATCAGCTAAAATGAAGTTATATCCAATTTGACCAGGAACATGATATTATTACTTCCAAGCTTCCTGAAAAATAAAGATTAAATATTCATATTATTCAGTTCAAGTAAAAGAGAATCATTTCCAAAAGCTGCGCCTACCAAGTTTCTTATCGTATTATACGTTGACCTTCAATTGAAATGAATAGCACTATTCCGAAAGCCCATACAAAAATTCAGCCAGATTTAAGCATAGTATAGTGACTTGCCTTGAAATAGTGATGATTATTTGAGGTAGAGGGAGGAAGCATCTGAACTCAACATCAACTATTGTGCGCGCGCTGATGAGAAGATTAACTCATGTATGCCAAGCTGAAAAAGAGCTGAATAGATGGAATAGAAAATACAAGGAAATTAGAGAAATAGATTATTGGGTGAAACTTTAGTGTAGTGGCTAAATGAAGAAAAAAATAGTTATGACAAGTCGCGTTACTGAAAATTTATTGACAATTAAACCTGCGGAAATTCTGGAGTTTCGGTTGACAATCTCGCAAAACTAATTGAATACTTGCTTTCTTTTCCTAGCTTTACAATTATGCGTCGTGCGTGATATATGGTCTCTGAGGTAGCATTTTCAAAATACCGAGCTGTAATTTTCAGCATTTGGGATGTTTGCCGCAGTAATATTTTCACAACGTAAGCTGCCTGTAAATTTTTGACTAAAAACTCCAAGAGCTTAAGGATGTAATAATTCACGTGTTTTTGTTCCTACTTAAATATGGCGATGATGTGGATATTGAATAAGTCCAAAATGGGATGAGCATATTCTAGATAAAGTTGTATTCTTTGACTTGTCAGAAAAGATCAACATCGGGTCAGGTAGGCTGGCTAGCTGGCTGGCTGTTGTGCTGTTGCTGTTATGCTGTTGTGCTCAGTTGTGGTGGTTTCCAGGTATAGTTAGTTGGTCCTCTGGCTGGCCAGCCACTAAGTAATCTCAGATCAGAATGTAAATCTGCCAGAACATCAGTAATTAGTTGAAATGAGCTGCAGAAATTCATTACACGGTCATAGGCCACGAGAGTATCAAAAGCGGCTCGTAGCTTTAACATGCAGAAGAAGAGTGTGCGTTTGGGTTGGATAACAGCAAAAAGAATTTCGCTTATTTCGCCTCTCAATCCCTGTTGTATTATTTTCTTTCACTCTTCAGCTCGACTAGATCGGGTAGTCGGCATGGCAGCGCAGATCATAAGGGAGCTAGCTAATTATCCCAGTCTTAGTATCCGTCTATTATAGGGAGATGATAGAGACGCGTGATGAGTACCGAAGTCAAAAAAACAAAACAATAACGTGGGAATAAAAGCGATTATTACTCTTCTATTACTCAATCACTCCAACTTTTACCCGTTCAAAGTTAAGTTACGCATATACTTTGGCTTCGTGAAAGTCTGATGATCTGGCAAAGTTTATCATCCTTTCGCCACCAATTGATAGATAGCCTCGCGCTTTCCCCCACTGTTCAACTGTATTTTTGTCGTTGCCACACCCATTTCTACTATGGTAAAGCGAATAAGTAACGTAATCTAAGAAAACTGTTTTATCAGGGTACCGTACCTATCTATCTTACCCTATTACACTGCCCTATCGAGAAAGTAAAGATCAGCTAATATATTAAATTAGCATTATTTTCTGACTAGCATGCATCATATTATAGATCCAGTCTTAATGTCCTTGTTGGCAGGTAAGGACAGGGAAGGAAGGGAGTTTCCCCGCCATGCTAGCTTTTTCTTACTGTCTAAGGAACGGCTTCGAAAAAAAGTCCAAGTGGTAGCAACTCGTAAAGTGTACATCTTCCCTTTTTATAGAAGCATGAAGTTTCTATTGTCTTTGCTTTTTCAGCTCTGCGATCCACGCACAGACAAAACGGTTGAAGTCTGAAGTAAAGTGGAGAAGGAGTATTCTCAAGGGCTAGCCCCAGCGTATGCACTGTGCAGAAAAAGAGCCGTGCCTAAAATTAAGCGAATATCGAATATCTGATCTGGCAACTGGACAATTAAACACACCGATATCAGTTTGTATCCCAAGACGAACTCCAAACCTCGATGTTCGAGGACGAAGAATAATTGGGAAAGTAGTGCATCTTCACTTCGGCTTACCTGATCGTTGAAGTGAAAACCTCGACAAAGTAATTTTCTACATCTAATTCACAATAGAATTATCACTTGAATTAATTAACATTTAGTATGTTACAAGTCTCGGTCATCGATACCCTAGATAGACCTATTCAGGTCGCAGTCGGGTCAGTACGTAGGGTCTTTCTTTATTTTGCTCTTTGCATTTCTTTTTTTCTGAATCTATTTTCTAATTTTTAGCGATAGGGCTGAGATGTCATCGATTGAAATTTGAGACATCTTATCGTTCAGACACCTCTTATTAGCTCGGCCGGCACAGGGCTAAAGATGAACCAAGGCACTCGATCAAATATAACGAGCTAGTTTCATCGTGGCTGTGGCACACTGGCCACCCAAGTGGCACTTTTGTGCCACGACACCGCAGATATGAAATATCATCCATGTGCCGCCGTTACTTCTCTTCACCTTGCCTGGCGTTGTTGTCACTCCGTGCCCTACGAATTAATTCCCCTGCGAAACTCATATTTCAAAGTAGAGAAGGATTTAGGGCAAACATGTGATGTGGCGCGTGCGAGAGTGGGGAAGTCATATCTACGGCTCAGTTAGAAGGTCCAAGTCCGGTCAGTAAGGAAGGGACGTTGACTGAATTTCTATCGTTATTGCAACGAGATGAGCTGCCACCATTACCACTAAGTTTAAATTAGAAAAAGAACACCCAAAAGAAGAAGTATAGAACTTAACGATAGTTACAAATCTCTATCTTATTCTTAATACAGGAGGGAAAAAAACCGAGAGTACCAATAGAAATCCGTGTCAACAGCCTCTTTGATCATCTAGTTAATCCCTGTTAAGTTATGGTTATTTTCTTAATTCTAACCAATTTGTTCGCCAGCTAGCGAATAATTTTGTTAGAATCAATGACAATCTGTAAGAAGATATTCTGTAACCATAGCTTAAGTCCCAAGATATTTACAGAAAAAATATGTAATTCTTGTATTTTACAAAAGCCAACTGCGGGACCAGCCAAGCGTCACTGAACACAGATAAATTTCTCCGACGAGGATCCCTACCTCTCTTATTGCTTGTCTACAGCTAGGGTCCTTGTGGGATTGACAGATTAAGCTTTCACCGCCTCTACCGACATGAAACCCCTTCAACAGTCGTTAGTTGCTTGCAGGGTGGAGGTGCAGACCCCTGCTACTCTGAGCACCTCATGACGGCACAGGGTCCTTCCTGCCTCAAGCTGTAGACGTGTTTTTGCCTACCAGGCCTATACGCAACGGCAAGACAAGGCTGTTCTTATCCTAAAATGGAGCACAGTAATTATCGCCTAGAGCCGGCCCGTACATACATATGCTGACTTGGGTAGCAAGCAGTACTCCAAATTCTATTCCAGAAAACCACCCATCACATCTATTTATCACAAAACGTCCCCCCGCCCCTAAATATCTCTTTTAACCTTCTTTAACTTTCAGAGAAGGCAGGCACCAGCAGCTACCACAGCTCTCCCATCTAATCATAATTCTCTTTTTCTTTCCTCAAAGCAAATCCATCTCTATCATTTAGTACCTTTCCTGTTTCTGCTCCTCTTCATTCGACTTTGGCAATGAGCATTCAAAATAATAACAGTATTATGAGAAATTCTAAGCCTTCAAATGCACCTCGTTTAAAATATAACTATACAAAACGAGCAAGAGGCAGCAAACCTAATGGGGGGAGTAGTGCATTTAGTAGCTCGGCAAATCCCGACGAAGATTGGACGAAAGTTAAGGACTTAGCTGAGCGCAGAAGGATCCAGAATAGAATTGCTCAACGCAATTATCGTATGTGACTTACTTGTTGTCAAAGACGAGCCCAGTATATGGAGTCTCTAATTTTGGATAGGTAAAAAGCTCAAGCTACGTATGTGGGACCTTGAGAGACTAGCCAAGACCTCTGTCTCTCCGTCGCCTGGGCATCAACAAATTGGACTCCAGCATCAGTACTTCCCCCAAGACGCTCTAATGCAGGAATACTCGTTGAACACGGAAGAAAATAGGCAACAGATGCCCTTATTTGAACACCAACATTTGCCTTCGTCTTCAGAAATAAGACAGGCTTATCCGGGTACCTGTGGGCAAGATATCTCTAGTTGTCAGCCCCAATTCTATCTTCCTGATGAATACTTTTATACTTCATTTCCACAGGCACAGAATACATACTTTCTTTCTCCGGGAAGTGAAGATCAATCTATGAGCTCATTTGATATGAACTTTCAAGATTTTTGGAGTCATGGATTTACTGATTCTTACATACACGACGACCAAAATCTTTTCGCGGGTAAGACTGTGAAAGTTTACTTGTACACACAAAAACCAATACTAACCAAATTTGTAGGCTCCTCATCCATGGCATACCTTTAAATGTTAAAAAATACGAAGACTTCTTTCTTGTTTTTGTGTAATTAAAATATTTTGGAGTTTTAAGTCTTATCACTTGTTTAATCAGAAATTTAAATGTCTTACGCCCTCGATAAGAGAAAGAAATAATTCTGGATCTTCGCTTATTTGTATATATGTATATTTTCGATGTAACTAAATAAAAATAACGAATTTGTAAATAACGAGAGTATAAATAACGAAATATCTATGACAATGTGTAATGACACATAAAATTTCTACAAAGAAGCATCTGGCAAATGATTAAAACAAAAATAACACTTCATCTTTCAGCAGATAGTGGTAGATTGAGCTCTCTTCGGTGTAATAAAATGACTTTGTTTCACAGGTTCAATTACTACAGAAGGCAAGGGGGCGAAAATGGTGCTTCCACCAGCTTCTAGTGTACCTGCCCTATGAAGATGAAGTTTCTTTCGGTGCTAACAGAAATACGCATGGACAATTAAGAGAGATTATCCACGTGATTTTTCGGAACTCATCTAGCTCTCGTAACGTTATGGCGATGTCGGTCCAAAACAACCGGTATCTTATGATGGTATAACCTATGTTTATATTATTTTGATCACGGTTGATCGCATTTAATACCAGCATAAGTCTTAGGTCATGTGATATCGCGCCATTATCGATACCAATGATGAAATAGAATAAGTTGGGCTGGCTCCCTTTATAATGATAAGTTGTCACAGTTTATACATATTTTCTGATATAAAACTATTTGTCTTTCTGAAGAACAGAGCAGCATTGTTTTTATTTTGTTATTTATATATACAACATCTGACATTATTTTTTACATATAACTGATTCCAACAGATTGCTAGCTATAATAGCGATATAATTTATCGTGGCTCATTACTTTGGGGCGCGCACAATAGGGGTAGTCAGACTAGAATTTCGACATAGTTGTATACGAAATTCGTATAAAGCTCCGTTTTTTTCATCCCTGTAACATGTGAACTTCATGCACAATTAATAATCAAATTCCCCATCAATGTCTTCAACTTGACAACATGTTTAGACATTCTTTGCCATATTTTCATTAATTCTTATTCAATTAATTTAATTTTAATTGACATAACTGTTGAATTCATCTTTTTACCTTATTATCTAATTCCTACAAGTTAAAAAGGTGCATCTCAAGAGAAGCTAGCTTTTCTATTCTGGTCCTGCGAGCAGAAAAATCACTACTTTTTATTTTATTCATAACTTTCTCTTTCCTGCGTATATTTTAATACATACATTAAATCTCAATCTGACATGGAAATAATAAAATCAATTTTAAATTGCAAATTTACACTTTTCGAATAATCATGCTGGGCCTCGAATTCGAGTGTAAAGAATAATTGATACTTCAATGAAGAGCAGAATTACAAATCGTGCATGAAATTCACGTGTTACAGGGGTGCAAAAAACGTAGCTGTTTACAAAAGTCGTATACGGCTTTTCAGAAATTCTAGTCTGACAACCCTTAATGTAACTTTACAAAAAAAAAAACATCACAACACAACATGTCTAACACTTATACAGAGACTCAAAATGGTGGCGATGGTGAAGGAGATTTATTTATGACGAGAAAAAACAAGCCAATCCTCAGCAGTGCTTGTCTTTCTTGTCAATAATGCAACACCGCGCCACAGATTACATCGCATCAAATTGGAAGGCGCCTGTCGGCCTGCCCATCCAGCCAAATTGCCTCAATTCTAGTTGCTTCAATTTATTTGTTATTAACCACCATCCTAACTTCACTGATTGTAGTATTTGTAATTACACAATTCATAATTCACTCACACATCAAGTTGACGTAAACTTTAATTATTTGAATTAAAACATCAGTGAATAAAAGATACGATATTCTTCACACATATTCTAGGAACCCTCGGATTTTCTAATCTAATTGGGCAGTTTTTGGCCACTCATTGCTAGGGATCCTCCCAAATATTTATCGCGGACCTCTGTTAATATTCCTCTCACAAACTCCTCCATCCCCTTCCTGGTCAAAAACTTGATCAAATGCTCGCCGCTCGGTGAAGACCGAAGAAAATTTCTACGTACGCCTGTCATAGACCTCTACAAAAACGTCTCTAGATCCCAAATGAAGAAAATGTGTGTGCAGGAACTCGTCGCATTACAGATTGTGTCTGCTCATCACGGCATGAAGCCCCTATTTCTTTATATTTTATGACTGGGTTGGCTATCTACACGAGAAGCCCGAGCTAACGCAAACACAGAGGGCTCATTATGAGTAGTATTAAAGGAGGGTTTTGGCAACCTTTTTTCACGCAAGCTATTTGGCTGACCTTTCCTCCGCAAAATAGCAGGCTCCTCGGTATTCAATTGAAAAATCACCTTCAGATAGAAAAAAGTCAAAAAACCTTGCCAAAATACTGCTCTTGATTATACAATGAAGTAACTTCTCTCTTTTCGACTTTCTTCATTAGCAGGAGAAGTGAGGCATATTTGATTTGGAGTAAGGTCAATGAGAGTACACATCTTGACGCTTTAAAATACAGTTCTTTTGCCCACGATAACCATTCTAATAACTACTAGTAAGCACTCTATGCGTTTTCTGCGCGTGTAATGAACTATTCAAATGAGGAACGAAGTTTTTTCAACCTATTGCTTATTAACTACTCCAGGCCTGAAATCTATCTCTTATACCTAATTTCAGATTCTGGAATAATTACTTTGCAGAGTTTCATAATCTGACACCTCTGTGGAGAGGAATAAGAAAAATGAAGATAAGATCTGAAGCTATGGATGGGCTCAAGATATTGCCTAATTAGGTTAAAAAATCCGAGGGTCCACCGATTCAAATGAGGGTCCATAGATCGGCGGCTTCACTTTTTTTTTTCCGCGGGAGAGGATTACATACTTTATCTCTACGAGAAAAACCGTCCCCCTGCTTTTACTAGGCACTTCTGGACTTGTCCCCTGACTTGTCAAAAGGTCTTAAATATATATGCCTGCCTATATTATCAGGCTAAACATCTTCGTGACAAAGGATCAAGTAGATGACCTATTAAAAAGGTGAACCCACCACAGACACCTCACAAATACCAAATTCTCACAAATTTCGTACCCAGATGCCAGTGAAAAATTAATCGAACGGGAAATGAAGAAGAGAGGTGATACTTGTCGGGTCGCAGCTTCGAAACCTTATTTTCCCTCAGAAATCTTGAGAAAGCGAATGAATTCGCTAGAAATTTTGTCCACTAGAAGGGAGGGGATTGGATGCGATTAGTTTAGACAGATGAAAGCTGAGTGATCAAAAGTAGGCACTCTAGATGTTGGATCACAAGAATGGTTAGTATTACCTTCAAATAATTTCTAAACTGGAGATCTTAACCTAAGTCCTTGACTTAGCTAGATGAGATCTACGACATGACATGTGTCACCAGTAAACTTCGAAGACTAATTGCATGGATTTTGGGGGATCTTTTTTAGGGGCTTAGAAAGGACCTAGCTTGTTTTGGGAGGAAGGAGGGAGTTCATTAACCGCAGGGCGCTACAGTGAGAGGATAGTACCTCTCATTCATGGCATGTTCTCATTAAGACCAGATTTAGTGGTCATGTAGGGAAACGCACCCTGTCCAAACGAAGTGAGAAGTGAGCGAAAGAAATCTTTTTCCGCTCGAATGGCCACAATTTTCTCCAGATCTTCATCCGATTAAATACGTCTGGATGCTGATGAAAAATTACATTCTAAATAGATATCCATATGTGATTGAAGGAAGGCAGCCGACAGGGGAGGAAATACGACTTGTTGTCAAAAAAAGCCCGGGATAACGCGGTAAATGAGGATGATTTGAGAAATCTTGTCGAATCAATGCCCCAAAGAATTAAGGCTGTGTATGATGTTGGTGACGGTCATGAAAAATATTAAGCGGTTTTTAATCACACAGTACATGTATTTTATCAGTTGCATAGCTGTAATTAATAAATATTATGTATTACATAATGTTCATAAGCAGTGGTTTAAACAATTACTAGGATAGCAGACAGGGAGACGATTTCAATGTTGTGGACTTTTCACCATATAAAATTCGGAGTTTTAGCATGGACTATTAGATAATGAGATCAAAATAGGTTATAATAAAGTCTACGTACCCTGGCAAACGTTTATGTACACTGTGAAATACTTTTTACAATTGACAGGGAGACGATTCTTATTGTGAAGATATAGCAGCTATTATGGCAGGGGCTGGATTTGTATAAGATATCTATCACGTCTGTAATAGAAAAAAACCAAAAAAACAAACAGCGATCGAAAATTTAACATGGGATGTGATATGACTGAAGGGATTTAGTGTGGTTAATACAAGAAGGAAATCACAATATAATAGAGCCGCTAGATTTCTGGATTGGTTTATACTAAAGCCAGATTGATGCTTATTCATGTTATAACACCGTTTTTCTAAGCGCCAATACATATATATTATTTGAAGTCCTAGGTCCACTGCTCTATGTTCACTATGGGCCCAGGACTGGTGGAGCCATTAGAATTCAATTCATAGCTAGGAGCGCGCTCAACTTGTTCACGCCAATTACAACTACGGAACTTGTGTACAGACAGGTATTGAAAGGCTATTCTGGAATGAAGAAAAATAAGTTATAAGGAAATAGGTATACAGCGTTGAAAATCATAACAAGAGAATTTTTTTTTTTTTCGGGACCTAGGCCAGCATTTCTCATATCAACTTTCGGTCCGCTATTTCATTTCAAATGGCAATTATTCTGTAGGATGTAAAACATATTCAATTATATTGAAATGCTGATTAGTTATAAATGTTAAACAGAGTTATGTTAGAATCAATGATATGTAAATTTATAAGCAGAAGTATAATAAGGTTGAGCCATGCTAGTATCGTATCCCCTTGTACATAGCCATGTACATTCAAGACCCATGCTACACATATTATTATCCTTACTTGATTATACCCTTGCATAAATTTATGACTTCATACTTATGCATCAGTTTGCACAAATATCACTTGCATGATTAATTTCAACACACCCCCGTAATCAAAGAGTGATATTTTTGGCATATGATGATCTTAGTATAGATATATCCCTTGAGATCTTTTAAAATTGATCGAGTTATGAATTAGGCTTGTGGGACCTGATTTAATATTTAAGCGTTGTGGTCCATTTGCAGATGAGCTTCGCTGGCTAAGCTGAGGTATGTTTCTTTTCCTCAAAGACCAATGTCTTTGGTGCTGTATTTTTAAATTTCCATTTGAGGGATTTTCATGTTTCAATTTAGCATTTAAGTCGATTTTAGGTGAAGGTTTTAAGCGCATGATTGTTTTATTTGTCCTTTGTTTATTATTATCGAATACTTTTGCTTGGTACATTGTCTTTCGTAAATTTATTTTTGAGGAATCAGATCCTTTTATTTGTCTGCTAAAATAAGCTCGAGAACAATGGGCATCCTTAGTTGTATCCATCTCTGATTTTCCAATAGAACCCAGTTGCCTTGATAGATTGTATGGTGATACCTTGCTCTGAATCTTCTTTCCGAATAAAGCTGACTGAGTATGGGTGTTGACTGTTTCAAGCAGAAGAAGAGAGTCGATAATGTTAGCTGTTGCGATAATGTTATTTTGATATCGAATATGGCATTGCCTATTCACAAAGTTCAATTGCATACTTGGATTTTTGATCGCACAGCAAACCGAGATGATGTTTGAAGCTAGTTCTGGAACATATAACACATTTTGTAATGTAAAGCTGCATCCGTTCTTGGGAGTGATCTTAATATTTCCGCGACCTGTGGCTATCATTTGTGAGTTGTTTGCTGTTGTAATATATGACATATATTTATTTAAGAAAATGAATTGCGACCTATCGTTGCACATATGTTCGGTGGCTCCGCTATCGATGACCCAGATGTTGCAATTATCTTTTGTTTTTTGGATAAGAAAGCTATGCTGTCAAGTTGAGATGTGCTCTGCTGGTTATTAACTTGAGCGCTGTTGGAAATGGGGAATCGTGCACTGGGTCTTTTTTCTGGAAACATTTGCCAACAGTTTTCCGACTGATGAATCTTGCCACAGTAATTGCATGTTGGTTTTGGTTTTCCAATTTGACTGTTTCCACCTAGTCAAGCTTGTCCGGCGTGTCGACTTATCATTGCAGTATTATCATTCATCTGTCCTTCCTGACTGACCCGTCTTGCTTCATCAATAAGGCTTGCTATGACTTCATCTAGGTAGTGTTGTGAGTCCTCTAAAGTGGATTTCATCCGAACTTGTTGCATGATTGACTGCGTACATGCTTCGTATTGAGAGCCAACATTATTAATCAAGATGGAAAGAAGTAACCATTATGGTAGTGTTGTTGTTGACATTTGTGACAGGGTATTGGTGTGGGTTCGAAATTGATCAATATAGGTGTCAATGTTTTGGCATGATGAAAGAGTATTCGAGACAAGTGATTGAAAAGCATAATGTCTTGCGCTGAATCCCACATGCTCATATTGTTTATGTAGTTTCTTCCATGCCGAAGTTGCCAGCTCTTCCACCTCTAGTAGTCGAACAATATGATCTTCGCATGAAAGTATAATAAGTGATAGCGCCTTTGAGTTTTGAGACTGGGTTTCTGGTGTTGAGGTTTTTGATGAATATGGTTTGTCAACGACCTGCCATAGATCCTGCAAAATTAAATATGCTCTCATCTTGATCGCCCAAACCTGATAGTTGGAAGCTCCGGATAGCTTCATGAAAGTGGATTTGGAGAAGTCCATATTGATGAGATTTGAATTTAATTTGGATGAGGATTAATTTGAGGTAGGTGGTGTACCAGTCTGGATTGTCAAAGGTAAGTAAGGTTCAAATAAAGATTTTGGTGATACTTAAGCGCAGTATCTAGCGACCCGGGCTCATAACCTGTTAAACAGAGTTATGTTAGAATCAATGAAATGTTAATTTATAAGAAGAAGTATAATAAGGTTGAGCCATGCTACACATATTATTATCCTTACTTGATTATACACTTGCATAAATTTATGACTTTATACTTATGCATCAGTTTGCACAAATATCACTTGCATGATTAATTTCAACAATAAATATGTAAATGTCACGTGCTATATAAGTATTCATCATTACAAATTCTATCAATGACTATTCTCGCTTACAGTCGAGCAGCTCAACACTCGATATCCCAAAGGAACCAGTGGCTAACGTAAGTTCTAAAAACCACTCGAAGCAGTCGATCTCCCACCATATCTACCGAGCATAAAAATTAGTTCGAGCAATGCACACCTAGATAGAAAGAAGCCAAGAAGAAAATAATGATTGAAATATAATAATCTACCCACCCGCAAGATTATGATAACTTAAAAGCAAAAGAATTGTATGATGCAGTAGCAATCACTCGACAAGAATTAGCTACGGTCTTTGACTGCTGCTGATAACCACATTGATAGTTTTTAGTTGGGTACTAAAATATGAATAACGTGGTGGACACATTACCGCTGCATGCTGCACCAAAGTGCTTTAAATATCGCTTTGATGACGGTCAGGCAGTGACTACTTTCGTAATGGGAATAAAGAGGATTTACAAATTGAATATATGAAAGGATACGCAGGTATATGGGCTCAATATTGAGTATGTATTGTTACAAGCGATAGTGTTTTCTCTGTATTCCGTTGAAAGGAATTATGAAGTTGCCAGCCCAAGTGATGCATGCTGCATCTATCCCCTCTATATGGGATCTAGTCACAAACACAAGAAAAGAGAATATTTTAAACTGCGTCCTGAACTTAATTTCAACCAAGTGAGGAATGGTATAAAAAACGAAAGCAACGAAAACAAAGAAAATAACACTACAGCCATATATGAAAATGATGACAGTAATATGGAAAGTGAAGGAGGTCTTATTATAACTACAACCTTGTGTTTAAATGAAAATCGTTCGATATACGATACGGGTGCATTCCACCATTTATGCCGTCCAAATCTTCATTTAAATTCATAAACAAAACACAGAAACCCTCTAGGCTTGATCAAGCTGTTGGTATTTTATCTCTTGATAGTATAGGGACTGTTATATCAAAATTCTTATCCCTAGACTAAAGTTATCCCACGCTCTATGCACTACAAATTTGTCATGTGATATAGTCTCTGCTAAAAGGCTATGGAGAATTTCAGTTATTCTGTCAGATTACAAAAGAATAATTCTAATCCTAGAATATCCAAATGAAAAGGAACAATTAGTTGCCAGACATAGTTAGCGAGAAGATATGCTCCATATCCATCCAATTGACCATAGCCAATCTACTATTTCCACAGTGATAGCACCCGGAATCGTAAGGATCCTAACAAAAAACGGTGCACAAAGATGGCAACAACGACTAAGTCACATGGGAAAGACATCAAAGAAAACAGCTCATGTCTCGGAAGGACGTGAAGGTTTTGACCTCAATAACTTGCAACTCGCGAAACATGCCACTTAAGCAAAGCCTGGAGGTTTGCTTCCAGACAATTAAGATCAGCCCAAATCAACCACTCAATGAGATTCATGTATACAAAATAGGAAAGATTATTACAGCTGCAATAAATAGATACCAATGTATTGTAATTATTACTAATGCTAAAGCACGAATGCGCTGGTCCATTATCACTAATACTAAAAATAAAATTGCACCGGTACCAACACAGTGTGTCGCCGGGCTAGTTGTTATCGATGCACGTGTTATAAGTCTAAGAGTATTATGGACACCGCACATAAACAATTACCAAAATAAGTTTATATTTTTCTATAACCCTCTAATGAGGGGGAA
>QVIK01000044.1:94602-131795 GCA_003957845.1 Oidium heveae | reverse complement strand
CTAACCACGCTAATAAAAGTAAACAAAGGAAATGAACTTGATTAAGCGATATCACGTGATTTTATATAATGTGAGGTCCGAGTCGTGACAATAATAGTGTAAGAGTCAGGAAGAATTATATGCATATATATGTGTAGACACTCACCATGTGGATCGAGGTTAACTTTACTTTAATATATATATATATATATATATATATATATAAATATATATATATATATAAATATAAATATAGATTGGTACAGCTGTGGTATAATATAAGATAAAATTGTTGACCCCTCAATCTCANAATATATATATATATATATATATATATATATAAATATATATATATATATAAATATAAATATAGATTGGTACAGCTGTGGTATAATATAAGATAAAATTGTTGACCCCTCAATCTCAGGCTTGGGTTGGGAGGCTTATATCCCCACCACTACGCTATGCTACGCTAATCTATTATAGGCTACTCTAATATATCACGTGATCCTCTAAATCACGTAAGTGTAACACAGATGCATTGAAACAGGAACAAATTTACCATCATACTCATAAGTTAGAACCAGTGCACCATTTCTTAACTCATAACCATAACAGTGAGCCGTGCAAATTATTGGCATATGTGTCCATTAAATTAAGAGCTAGAATTACTCTTCCCATTCAAATAGATGGATGTCATACATAATTGTAAATTTGGTCGGGGAGAAAACCAAGAGGGGTTGTCAGACTAGAATTTACGAAAAGTTATATATGAAATTCGTATAAAATTCCGGCGCTACTACCCCTGTAACACGTGAATTTCATGCACGATTTGTAATTCTGATCTTCACGAAAACGTCAACTATTCTTAACACTCACATTCAAAGCCCAACATGATCATTTAAATTAATGGTAGATGAAATTTCAAATTGACATTGTTGCTCTCGTGTCAGATTGAAATTATGTGTATTTTTTTTTTCTTTTAAAATAGGCGTAGGAAAGCGAAAGTTATGAAGAAAATAAAAAGTAGTGATTTTTCTGATCGTAGAATCAAAATAGAGAAGCGAATTCCTGTTGAGTAACACCTTATTTACTTTCTAAAAATTAGATAATAAAATATAAAAATAAATACGACAGCCATATCAACTAAAAGTACTTTAATTGAATAGAAGTTGACAAAGATATGGAGATGAAAGTCTGAAGGTGTTGCAAAGTTGATGATTTCGATAAGGAATAAGATGACAAACCGTGTATGAAATTCACGTGTTACAGGGGTGAAAAAAACGAGGTTTTATTCGAATTTCGTATATAGGTTTTTAGGAATTTAAGCCTGACAACCCCTGTTGCTTAAGTGTTTACCAGTTCGACAATGTTTACATTCAATTCAACTGTTTACTTAGATATATCCCTGGGACAAGATGATCGCAACATTAATATTATGTAGCATAGGTTTAGTCACACCAATCCCGGAATCATGTAGGGATGTGGCGTGACTAGGTATATCTTAGCGTAGATTTGTATGGGCGCTAGATTTTTCTTTTATGCTCGATATCATCATTGGTGATAATGCAATAGGACCAAGCTGAAGCAGTGACTCTGGCCAATCAGAGGCTAGATATGCCCATTAATTTGATCAATCAGAGATGTTGTCCATATAAGCAAGCTACCATGCATACCATACATATATAAATAATAGATTAATTCTTCCAAAGATAGCCATGATTGTTTGGATGTTCGTGGCTTCTTTTGCGAGGTTAGAGAAAGATCCCACTCAGTATCAGAAGAAAGATCGGAGAAGTTTCACCTTCTCCAGTTATTCTGAGAGAATAGTGCCTCTTTCACATGAGTAGATTGCATCCCGAGCTTTCTGTCATGTAGGATAACACCCCTCATGTCGCTTCAAGAACGACGCAAGAGTTTGAGAAGTGGTCACTCAATTACCTCTATCAAATGACCGCCTTACTATACAGACAGACCTAAGTCTCACAAAGTATGCCTGGAAGATTAAGAAAGATAAGACAAAGCCCAAGTAACCGAATTCATGTGATGGTAAGGGAGGCGTGGGACTCCGTGGGTATCTAAGAACACCAATGTCATTATAGATGCTAGGCCGTGAATGATAGCGAGAGAGGGCCAAACAAGCACCAGATTCTCGATTCTTAACGCTATTTTCAAAGATGCAGTAACTAAATAGTCTTAATGTTCGAGGGACTCGCTTCAATGTGCCAAATCAACTCCGAGGTAAAGTCACCATACAAAATATCCCTGCTAAAATCCAAATTAGGGCTTACTATTCCTAATTAGGAATAAAGGATCAGCTTACAACCATTGTTTCAACAGCGGCTCTGCCAAATCAAGCCAAGCCAAGCCAAGCCAACCAAAAGTCTTGAAATGCAACTCTTCTCGGAAACCATTCATCCGACCGGCCGGCCGTCCGTCCGTTATTACTAACGGTTATCCAAAGATAATGCCATGACAGCGAATTCACGTCAGTGTGAAACGTGACCTAATGTTGGTTAATTCTAGTTGTTCGCGACATCAAGACTCGAACTGCCTGCGTAGATAATCGTAACTAGACCATTACATTTATTTCATGAGTCGTCAGTTGTAAGGATTCTTCATCGTACTCGTATCGTAAACACTTGACAATAACGTGCTTTGCAAAAGTATCGTCCGTCCACTCTAATTTCAGCCAGTTACAAGGCCCGAAATAAATATCAATTTACTCCGAACAACTCTAATCCCTTCCTCCTCTTGATCTAACTATGCGATAAGTAAAATGACGTCAGCAAGTTTCTCATCCAACAGATTGATGTCCAAGCCGCTGCAGCAGCTTAAGCAAAGAAAAGGTGCAGGAATCTCGATCACAGGAGTATATATACTAGCTTACGGTTCCTTCTTTCCCGACTAATTACCCTGCTGAGTACCACAATATCTACAACCTTGCATTTTCGGTGTAGTTTACTTTCAATCAATCAACCATGGTTATCAAGATTCACGGCCTCAAGGCTGCCACTTGCACTCAAGGAGTCTTAGCTACTTTGGAAGAAAAAGGTGTTGAATATGAGCTTATCTCAATAGATCTCATGACTGGTCAACATAAGACGCCTGAGTACTTAAAGCTCCATCCATTTGGGAAAATTCCAGTGCTAGAGCATGATGGATTCTTCCTGTATGAAAGCCGCGCTATCTGCAACTATATCTCTAGATTATATGCCTCTCAGGGTACAAAATTGACACCAGATGTGAACGACTTGAAAGCTTATGCATTATATGAGCAGGTAGGCCATTCTGAATGTGACTGTTCACACCCTAAAGAAGGCGTTGTTACTAATCTGATATATGTGGCTTACAGGCATCATCCGTTGAAAGAAGCTATTTCCATGAATCTGCTTCAAAGATTGCTTTTGAAAAGATCTTCAAAATGTATGTATTCATATCTTAGAGCTAGCCCTGACTGCACACTAACCTGAAAAGTTGGCGCGGAGGAAAGACGGACGAGGCAGTGGTAGCTGCAGAGGCAGAGAAGCTTGACGAGGTGTTTAAAAGTTACGAAGTCATTCTATCTAAGCAGCCATATCTTGCAGGTCAAGAAATTACGTTGGCTGATATGCTCCACGTACCTTATGGAAGGAAAATAAGAGAACTTGGTTATAAATCCTTATTCGAAAAATATCCACACGTGGAAAAATGGTATTTGAGTGTAGAAGGTAGAGACAGCTGGAAGAAGGTTTTATCAGAGTAAATGAGCACATTACTCCAGTTTATCAAAAGATGTTTCTCTCCTTCTTGAAGTGGCTTGCCATTTATAAATTCCTTGTAGTAGCAAATGTAAACATTTGTTTTTTTTAATATCTACTCATTATTCTGCCTAGAAGAAGCGGCAAAAATATCTATATGGTATTCAATTGCGAATAACAAAAGAACTAAATTTCTTATTCACCTGCTTCATCTTGTGTCCTGTATGACGTAACCACTTTTCTTACTGATATTCCTATAAGAATCTTATGGAACATCGGATGTAAGTAAAACTAATGTTTTCCTATTAAAGATCGCAGAAGTGTAAGTATGAGCAATTAAAGAGATATGTGTAGATATTCGAGTTGGTTGCGGAGGTAACCTTAAGTTTGGTGTTTGAATGACAATTTTGCACATTAATGTTAGAAATTGATGTTTTTCTTCTCTCTGTATGAGAAAGTCTGAATCGAAGTAAATTAATAACATCATACTACACAATGATCCACATGTAACCAATATTAATTTGCCAATATCTATGTAGTCATCAATTTCCTTTCGATTTCGCAACGGCTTGTTGATATGTGAAAAGCCCGTAACCTTCAGTGACCTTCGTACATGTGACTCGCGTAGCGTAGTTCATAATACTCAGCTTCTTTCAATAATGTATGTCATTCTATACTCTATATCGGTGCACGGGTCCGTTTGCCAGCTCGGAAACCACTGGAATAGTATTACGGAAGATCGACAGAGAGGTACCAAACTCTAAGTTGTGCATTTAGTCTCGGATGACTTCCAATCTCAAAACCTCGATCCTCGGATAAGTTAGGAATTTTGGCTGGAACGACTCGGTTCAGTGCTGCTAAATTATGAGTTAAAACTTTGCTTACTTTACGAAAAGCAGAGTTTAAATAGCTTTGGTATGCCATTTACTTTAGTAGTAACGCTATTGTGGAGTAACTCACATGGCTCAGATCCTCAAATAACTTAGTTTTTTAGCATGAACCGACAGACTAAGCTACTCGAGGCCTAACTTTATGTACAGGGTGGCATGGGTAAGAATTGTTAAACCCTAAATCCCCAAATTACAGGGGGCTACCCAGATCTGCTCTCCCATCATTAGGAAATAGGCTAGTGATAGAGTTTCATTTATCCATCTTTCAAAGGTACTATATGTCTCGTTAAATGATTTCCTGGTTTATAACGAAATTTCATTTCATTCTTATCACAAATTAGAGCATCCGCAACGTTCAAGGTCAAGAAGAATTATATCAAGTCCCATAAGATAAAAATATATTCAAGATATAACTATGGAATCTCCGACTTCTTGAACCGCCAGACCTCGCTGGCCACATCTCTCGAGAGACTAGCGGGTCGCTGTTCATACACTTCGGAGATATTGTCTCTCAATTCTATTATTCGCTAATCAATTAGGAATCTCTCATAGACAAACTCAATATGCAATTGAAAGGTCTGACGTCTCAGATCCCCAAAGACCCAGCCGTCCACCGATATTGAGTAGTCGTCAAATTGATGAACTAGAGCACTTTGTTTGTAGCTCACGAGATGGAAGATTTATGACCTATCTTGAACCATCAAAGTTTCTATTTTCTCACTGGAATATTGGTAAAAGTGTAATCAGGAGAGCTCTGCAGCACAGAGGATACAAACGTTGTACCTCTCAGTTCAAGCCTCCGATCACCGAAGTAAACAAGCAGAAGCGGTTACAGTTTGCTCAAAATCATCTAGATTTGACAGTCGAGTAATAGAGTCAGGTTATCTGGACTGATGAATCCTGGATCACGGTTGGTCAACACACATGTGTTTTGTGACGAGAAGGGCAAGTTATCTCATTTACAAGGTTTTCGAATACTCTGCACTAATAAAAAATAAGCCTGGGGAGCAGCTTAACGAACACTGTGTTTCGTCAAGATTTGTGTGCAGGAATGATTGGAATTTTTGGGGATCCTTCATCGGGTCACAAAAAGGTTCCTTCCAAGTTTGGGATAAGAGGTAGGATCGTATGACCTCGGGGTCATATTGTGGACATATTTTCCCTCGCATATTATCCATAAGGAGAGAAAACCCCTCCATGTTGTTGATGCAAGATGGTGCTCCTTGTCATGCTGCTAGGAACACAATGGAAGCATTACAGGCAGCAGGAATAGACCTCATTTTTTGGTCTCATTATTCCCCCGATATGAATCTAATAGAGTCCTTGTGGAATACAATGAAGGATTATATACAATGTCGACATCCGGAAATAAAGGTGGGAAGCCAGATATCTCATGCTAAACTCAAAAAAACTATAGAAGAAGCTTGGACCTTTATCAGGTTGGAGGAACTTAGGGGATTGATCACTAGTATGAGTGATAGATGCCAGGCAGTAATCGATGCAAATGGTGGGCCTACTAGATACTGATATTAGTCCTAAAATCTAGCTCTTGTCGCGTCCTTTAGATTCTTATGTCACCTAATCTAGTAATAAACAGCAAGTCTAATATAGTTTAACATAATTTTGACGCCAACAAATTTAGCCCAGTAAAAAAGCATTTTGGATGGTCTTCATATCCGAATCTAGTAAAGCGTTTCACGGACAAAGACGCAGGTAGGGTTGATTATAGCTAGATTAGGTAAAGGGGTTCATAAAAACCCATATTAGCCCCACGCACCAATGCGACTTAACAATATTTATGGCTGTTACCCTGTATGTTTCTGTAGAGTACCCCGGAGATTGATCTCACATTTCTCCCCTGATTTACCTTTACATGGCAGAACCGATGAGGAGCGGCAACACTATCGCACGATTTACCTTTGCTAATGTTGTCGGTATTTTAGGCATCATCGGACGCACAGTCAACGAGGCGGCAGCTGCAGCGCTGAAGGAGCTTAACAGCATTACGAGTCGGACAAATAGAAATGTAGTTTAATTCGGCGCCTAAAAGACGGAGGTAATTCATTTGCTCGGGCGAAAAAAAGAACTCGCTGAAATTCGAGGACATAAGCAGACAATTTTATCCACTGAGCAGTTTCGTCGGTTTGCTGTGCATCTCGACCCTCGCCTTTCATTCAAGTCTCACGTTACAAACTGGTGTGGGAAGGCCCTAAGTTTGGCCCTACTGATGCGACAATTGAGTTCCGTGGAAAAAAAAAAAAGAGGAGCTTCTCCCAAAGCACTAATAACAGCAGTAATCTCATGTATGGTGGCCAGCCTTGTCTCGACCAAAAGCAAGCGGAACCGACTCGACTCAGAGCTAACTACTTGTAACTTACAAATTAGCTAAATTTACCAAAAACAAAGTTATCTGAGCGAGAGTTTTTATGGGAATTATACTACATGAGCCATCTACCTATGGTAATTTAAGAACTAAAAGTGTATCTAACCTTAGGCTGGATACGGTTAATGTGTCCGCATAGACTCAAATCTTTTCTCCTTTGAGAGACCAAGAAGAGAAATCACTGTACTAATTGATTTGAGCTTTTCCACTCTGCTAGTTTCATGATTTGTTACGTCAACTAATTCTTAATTTTCTTCAGTTGACTGTTACACTATCTGAATTATTTAATCATCGTTTATTTCCACGATTGCTTCTTGATCATTTTCTACTGCACTGAAAAAATGTGCAATTGACGTTGTATTTTGGACTGCAGATTAATTAAAAGTATCTTAAAGCCCTGACTCTGATAACTCTTCCTCATCTTCCAAATGCTGTAAGAGTGGTTACTTTGGAATGGACGTATTTGAAATATTTGTTTTCATGTGGTTATTACTATAGAAATATAATTGTGGGGCAACTCTCATAACTAGTATTCTCGGATCACCAATTTTAATTCTCAGGGACTTTTTGCATGGATGCTAGAGTAAGAAAGGAATCTTAACAAAAACTCTTGGATATTTAAAGAAAATTCATACTTTTTCCAAAAACAATTCCGTTGGATACTAGCTTTATCCGTATATATATATATATATATATATATAAATTTTTTTATATAGATTAAATTCTTAGTGTGACTATCAGGTTGAATAAATCTTACTATAACTATCTCAACAGCGACATGGAGATTAGTAATTCTAGATTTGCATGGTACATAGATCCAAAAAGCTATCCTGGAGCAATGGCCCAAGAGATGCTCTAATTTAGCGCCGATAGCGTGATAATTTAGTGCTATAAGTCTAAAATTTGATACTAGTGAGACGAAATAGTCAATAGGCATTCTGACTTGTTGTTTGCCAAAGACAATTCAAAAAATATATTACCTTGGGCCCAGCCGCACATACCCTTTTGTCTTTATTTTGAAGGTCTATCAAGTTTATCACCTCCATAGCGATTGGGAAATAATAAAAGATAATTAATTCGAAGATAGCATGAGAATTTAGATAACAATGAAATTATCAAACACTAATTTTATAGCCGAAAGAAAATTTTAGATTGAGAGGAAAAGAAAAAAAGTGAAGACGAGACTTGCCAAAGGGACTCTACATGGAACATATATACTCCTTATGATGGTGAGTATTCATACTGATATCAAATAAAACTACGCACTCCGGCACATCTGCATTCATACTAAGCGTCATTACTACTTGACCCAAAATATCTGACGTATGAGAAATTACAACACAAAATAAATCAGCACCTGGCTACCATGGAAGATTCATGAACCGCTTGGAGGCATTTTGACATGACGTCTTACTGAAATTCAGATTTCTGGATACCATGATGCAAAATGGCGAGAGCAAAGAGCTTCGATCTGATAATAAAGTCTTGTTTTTAAACTGCTCAGTGGGTACCGTTGGGTGGAGAAGTCCAAAGTGAGCCAATTCATTGGCTTTGGAAATCGAGCTGTCAGCTATCAGCAATCAGTGATCGTCATAAATTCTCATCGTCTCCACTGGAAGAATGTGGATTGTGGATCACACTTTCTTAAATCTAGATATCCCCCACTTTTTTTTTTTTTCCAGAGAAAGACAAAGTATGGCTTTTCGCTGCCCTGCGCTTTATCCAATCCCAATCTGCATTGAACTGAGTTGTTTCTCACAGTTAAAATATACTGTCCATTATGGGAAAAAAAAAAGTTAATCTTAGCTTTTCAAAAAATCGAGTGAAAATTCATTGGAACAGGTAGGAAAAATGGCTTAGCATGCCTTAAAAAGATGTCGAATAAATATAATGACTATGACATAGAATCAAATCCTGCCTTAAATTGATTAAGACGGGAGGAACTATTTAAGACGGCAAGTAACAGCCGCTAGCTGATAGCTAGATCTTTAAAGCTAATATTCTGTCTACTGAGTGTTCATCTACCAGTAATTAAAGACTAAGACTAAGACTTTCTAACAGATCGAAGCCTGACTGCTCAAGCCACCGAGCTCCATGTGAACAATAAAAATTGGAGCAAGTCGTCACAGTGAACTACCTCCAAGCCGGTCTAGAAGCTATTATGATGTTCAAGCGCTGATCATTATCGTGTTGTAATTCATTCGAAGACACCAAGTCGTTTGGCCAAGTGCTGTCGACGTTGAGCATGATTGCAGATCTAGTGGAGTGCGTAGTTTTATTTGATATCAATCTGAATGCTGAACATGTCGAGGAGTATATAAGTCTCCGTTGGATGCCCAACAGTAGGTATCCTCTTCACTTTGATAACCAATCTAAAATTTGCTGCCAGCCAAAAGCTTAACTCTAATAAATAAAAAATCTAATTACTTTCCAAATTTATTGTTTCGCCTTGTAACACATAACAATTCATTATAAGAATTATAAGTGTTATAAGCATTACATGCATCATAAATATTATTTTTATTACACTATATCGCCATGGCAGAAGAGATGGTTAATCTCATTGCTCTCTATGATGAGCATGAGTTTGTGAGTGCGACATCATCTGTCATCGCTTCTATTTTGAATTTTTCTTTCAAATACTCATTGCGATTAGATGCTCACAACACTTTATGAGGCTGGTGTAATAGAGGATGACGAATGGAGTGTCATCAACATGTTTTTAGAAAACTCCGTGGTTAGTCCTGGAACTTGATTTTCCCCATCTTTCTAACTAGTCATACAAGGTTCTGGATAACATAAATGCCATCCAGGCACTGGAGAAAAAAGAGAATGAAGGATCAACCAAGCCCAGATCGTCTAGCCATGGACCTCTATTATCGGGTTGGGGGGCAAACAGTGGTGCAACAACAAATGTAAGTTATGCTTTGTACTTTAGACTATCATTGGAATGCAACTCTAACTTCGCCAAGAAATGTGAAAGAGTTTGAATTTATTACGAGTTTTCTAAAGAGATATAATCTCAGAACAATATGCAAATCTTCAATAAAATTGTGTTTTTAACTGAGTATAGAAAATGACGATCTCTCTTCGTCCTAATTTTTATTATAATAAATAATATCAATAAGTTGAAATAAGAAAGATAGCTTTATTAACATAGGATGTTCCAAGGCTAAAAAGAATAGCTATCTATTCAACTAATCATCTAAGACATATTAACTCAGTTCTTGTCGGGACCAATCCCATCAACCAAATAATATCTTTGTTGCAATAGATATAAACTAAAGTTGATCCTAAGGTTTACTGGACCCAGAAAAAAAACAGTAATGATGATCTTGTTGATCAACTTCCAAAATAGAAAATCTTTGACTAAAGCAAGGGGAATTTCCAAAAGAAAAGTCTGGCAAAAAGGATCCAAGATCGGCGACTCCAAGGGAGCCAGTCTTGAATCTCGGGTTTATCGCCCGGCAAGTTAATAGTAGCCATTGGTTTGAATATCTTAGCTTGGATTGAAGATGGTTTATTATTTTTTTGATATTTTTAAGTAGTTTTTCCGTCAATCAATTGGTCTTGATTTATGTTACAGTATTTCAGTAGAGGATCTTAAAGTGGATAAATCCTAAGATCTTGTTGAAAATAGAACTAACTAAAGTTTTATAATGATCCAGCAGGGATTGGAAAGTAGCCGTTTGAGATTGGGACCTAGTGTTTGTAAACATCCCGGTTTGTTTCGTTTCATGTTTCTAGTTCAGGAAGATATATGAAGTGTCCTATGACTCTCTAGAATAGTGACATAGAAAAATATAACAATTCCTACCCACACTCTTACTTCCTTTTACCTTTCCATTATATACCAGGCAGTCATTCTATAGGTATAATTTTATTAGATCCTCATATTTTATCTGTACATCTATGTATCTATACGATAAGTGAAGTTGTGAAAACAGATAAATATCTCTTAGAGACAAAGTCGCATATGTAAGACGTTACTCTTCTTCTGTCGTCAAAGTCGTACCATTACTTGACACGACATCAGACTTAGGCCTCGAATGTTTGTTTTCTCACTTCTGCCTGAGAATGGCTAGTAATTTTCGCTCCTGCGCTGGGTAATATTGTTGTGTGTCATTTATTTTCTGTAGAAGATAGATTATCTGTCCTCGAAGATATCTTTAATGATTTTGTCCATCCGCATCATTTATTAAGAGAATGAAGGAAAGGGAATTGAGTAGGTTAGTATGGATCGGGATATGGTTGCAGTAAAACGGCTTCTGCAAGTATTTGAAAGACATACGTCTTCAGTACTATCTGAAGTTTCCGATATGACTTTTTTTCAGTAAGGATGTAAATTTGGAAGAAATTCGTAGAATTTTTTAAAGAGAAAACGTCTCAGGCAATGGAATTACAGATCTTATCCCAGGGCCCATTGATTGGTATGTAAGTGGACTAGCTTTTCACGGGCAATCTTTCTTTCAAAGATTGAGATATTGAGCGGTTCAAATAAAACCTCGAGTCTCAGATATTGTTTGTTTGTTTGTTTGTTATTCAATTTACAAACCCCAAATTGGGCAAAGGACGCCAAGGCTGATCGCTTTTGGGATCTGAGGTATCAGCCACACCAACCTGAAGTGTCGATACCTAGTACATTTGAAGTGATCCAATCCTGTGAAAAAAAGAAAGAAAACAAATACTAGACAGATAGGTAGCAACGCATTCACCATGACCCAAGGGCCACGGACTGAGGGGATACCTGATGAGAAAACCCAGTGGGAGAAAACTCGCCAGGAAAACCTCAGCCATTCCACCCGTACTCTTTTACGACGAGCAGCCGAGTCCCCCTCCAGTAAGCCATGAAGGGATCTAATCTACCACCCCTATAGGGTCTAACCAGCGCCTGACCATTTGCACCAACAGCTTACCTTCATTAGAGTCTGTGATTTGGAATTATTGAGCCCTTCTCTCGACATTCTCTGGGTCAATCGTGGGTTACTTCGTGGAAAAGACGTGCAGGGGGGAACGTGTTGTAGAGAGGGAAAAGATTGAGACCCGCGGTAATGAATGGAGATCCTGATGGGGAGCACTGTGCCAATATTCTTGACTATCCCAGTATTAGGGGACACAAAGTTGTCGGTCAAGCTCGAGAACGAGGTCACTGATGATAATTTATATTTATATAAGAAGATTTTATCTAACTACGGGAACTATCAATGTCTTATACTTTTCTTCTATTTACTTGAGTGATTCCAATCTACTTGATTGATCCGGAAGTTAGATATGCACTAAGCCTAATTTAAACGAGTGATCTCTGATCTTTGTGTTCCCAGAACGGAACCAAGTATCACGTGATAAAGAACAGGCTTGTTTAAAACTGTTCACATAGCAACGGGCACAGCCCATTACACCCAGATATGCAAAGAATACTGAGCGTTTACACCGGCACCGCGTGAAGGTGATGATTTCGACTTTGCCGGCTCTCGGATATTGTGTAAGGCAATAGTTTATCCTAAAACGTGGAAATTAGTTTTGAATTCACGTGAAATAGTTTCCGTCGCTCACACGTTAAGAAGTCGTTCGTCAGTTTGTCACCGAATACTCTACTACCACGGTAATGTTTTTACCCCCTATATGTGCAGATCATATACTCGCTTCAGGGGTATACCCCTTCTAGTTTCTATTTAGCGAACGTATAAATATTTATGCCTGGTCTAATGGGCTTTTTACTATGCTACATAACTTCCCCTCATTTTCATAAGTTTTTACACAACCTTCTAAATTTGATTTTTGCCAACTTCAATTGTTTGTGCCTTAATTATCATTATTGATGTACAGTTACTGACCACAATAAACATTTCATCACTGGTAATAAGAATATTATATGAGGTAAGTTAATCCCGCTAAGCATAAATAGAAAACTACTCGTCACTAAATATACTTCATAGATGAATTCTCCTAAATTAACTCCTTCGACTCCTCCTCCCTCGACTCCTCCTCCCTCGACTCCTCTCTCGACGTCACGACATAAGACCTTAACTAGAGATCAATCATTACTAGTACGTTGACGACCTAAAATTGTAAGTTTTGAAATTTATGAGATTTTGCAGATTCACGGATTTCGTGATGCAGGTTGGAGCTACCAAAAAATAGCTAATCATTTAAACGTATCACGAGGTCAAGTTGCATATTCTCTGAAACGTGGCACTGTAACACCACGAAAGGGTAGTGGAAGACCATCAACCCTTTCACGGGAGGATGTCGATCAAATCATTGAATTCATTACGTCATCATCTGTAAATCGGAGGATGACCTATCTTGAACTTGCCACCGGTCCTTTTAGAGACCTAGGTGTAAGTGAGAAAGTATTACAGAAAGAGCTTCAAAAAAGAGGCTATAAGCGTCATCCAGCTTATAAGAAGCCCCCATCATCACAAGAAACCATGAGAAAGCGTAGAGAATGGGCCGAAGCCCATCTACATTGGACTTTTGAAGACTGGTCGTCTATTCTTTGGACTGACGAAACTTGGGTGAAGGATGGGCAGCATTCAAGAGAGTGGGTGACTAGGAAGGTCTGTAATATTTTGTTTCTTGACTTGAAATATACTAGTGGACTAACTTTCTTATTTAGAACAATGAGGAGTACCAAATTGATTGCGTAGACTCAAAAACTAGCAAAAGGAATGGATGGATGTTCTGGGGTAGTTTTGCGGGAGCAGAGAAGGGACCTTGTTTGTTTTGGGAGAAGGAGTGGGGCTCCATAGACTCCGAGAAGTACTGTGAGAAAATAGTACCTCTCATAGACGGGATGGTGTCTATGAAGCCCTGGCTTTCCGTCATGCAGGACAATGCTCCTGCACACGCATGTGAAAACACGATGGAAGAGTTGCAAGAGAGATCGATAATTCCAATCGATTGGACACCTTACTCTCCTGATCTCAACCCTATCGAAGCTGTCTGGTGCTGGATGAAAGACTACATCCAGCGGAATTATCCAAATCTGGATGGTGGAAGACAGCGAACGCACAATTCACTTCGAGTAATTGTTACGGAGGCATGGCACTCCGTGCCTGCTGAATTCCTAATAAAACTACTTGAAGGATTGCCTGCCAGGTGTCAGGCGGTTATAGATGCTGGTGGAGGTCCAACCAGATATTGACCTCTTTATAACATAGATCAATACCTTGAATATTAGGGATTAGATGAAGAAGTGAACATGAATTAGTTTTTATATATAATTTTCCTTATTTTAGAAGTTAGATAGTGAAGTAGAATACAAAATAGAACTGTTTCATAAAATTTTATGCTGTCAATCATTGTACAGATTAAGCTTAGTTTGAAGAATGAAGGGGGGGTAAAAACATTTGGTCGTTTGAAATTCACCATATATTTTTTGTCAAGAAAATTCATAAAATCGATGCATAAACTCTATTTCGATGTAGATCATGCCTAGCTAGGTTTGGCGGCTCCACTAAAAACCCATGTCAGCCCCACAGGGTAAAAACATTACCGTGGTAGTAGAGTAATTCACGGTAAATACTTTCAGACACCTTTTATTTTTTAAATCCAGTGACAAGGTTAAGTTTTAATATAATTTCATCGAAAGAAAGGTGGTTTGTTAAAGATCAACTCGAATTTTTTATATCTGCTGCGCTTGATCACCTATATCTACACGGATCCGCTATTACCAATTCAAACGATCATGATAGAGTTTCAGTGTGGAAACGCCAACTATTATTTTTCAATTGTTTTCAATTAGCGATCCGAACCAACAACTCCGATGATCTTTAAAAAATGAAGCAGGAAAATTTCAGACTAGGACAATTCTAATGAATTGTAGAAAAAAAAATATTCTGTATGTTCAAGGATAAAACTCTACTAGGATTCTTAAACTTTAAAAGCGTCAAGATAACGCACAAAGTTCATTTGGTACCAAATTTTTATTGGCTCTATCACTACTGAAAATTTCTAAGCGTTTGGATCAAATAGAAATTAGAATCATGAGTGAATGATCACGGAATTTAGACAAGTAAGCTGGCTCAGATTCGTTGCAGACATTTTATTATATTTTGAATTACTGAGTTTCAAATATTCCGAATACTCAGACAGAAAAAAGACCGACAAGATGGGATTGTTTGACTAGTTTGAACCATATTTTTGGCACTCAAGTTGTCAGCAACGCCAGATGAACATTAAGCTATTGCTAAATCATTAAGGAGTATAAATTAGTCTCTATCAAACTCTGGCACAAATAAGATATCAAACATTCGAGTCCTAAGCCTGATGTCATTTCAAGTTATGTTGAGGCTTTGACGACAAAAGAAGAATAACGTCTTACGTTTGCAGCTTAGTCTCTTAAGGATTCTCATCTTTTGTCACAACTTCACTTATTATAAAGATACATAGATGTACAGATGAAAGATGAAGAATTTAGGTTTTACTCAAACAATGTTTTCTATTTAAATCTTCATCTAAACGCCTATGATACAAATATAAACCAATTGGTTGACAGAAAAAACTTTACTAAACTAAACTTCAAAAAAAAAAAAAAAAAAAAACAAAAAGCCATTCTTAATCCGAGCTAGGATACTCAAACCATTGGCTACTATTGACCCGCCGGGCGATAAACTCGGGATCCAAGACCGGCTCCCTTGGAGTCGCCGATCTTGGATCCTTTTTGCCGGTCCTTTCCCTTTCCTTGATTAAATTAGTTTCGCAGTCCGATGATAGTCTCAAGTGCGAAGTATAACTTACATTGGGAATAGCACCACAGTTTGTCCTCTGACCTGATAATGAAGGTCCTCCGCCTGGTGACCAAGGCTTGGTTGATTCCTCCATCTCCTTCTTCTCGAGTGCCTGGATGGCCTTTATGTTATCCAGAACCTTGTATGACTAGTTAGAAAGATGGGGAAAATCAAGTTCCAGGACTAACCACGGAGTTTTCTAAAAACATGTTGATGACACTCCATTCGTCATCCTCTATCACACCAGCCTCATAAAGTGTTGTGAGCATCTAATCGCAATGAGTATTTGAAAGAAAATTCAAAATAGAAGCGATGACAGATGATGTCGCACTCACAAACTTATGCTCATCATAGAGAGCAATGAGATTAACCATCTCTTCGGCCATGGTGATATTATGTAATAAAAATAAAATTTATGATGCATGTAATGCTTATAACACTTAAAATTCTTATAATGAATTGTTATGTGTTACAAGGCGAAACAATAAATTTGGAAAGTAATTAGATTTTTTATTTATTAGAGTTAAGCTTTTGGCTGGCAGCAAATTTTAGATTGGTTATCAAAGTGAAGAGGATACCTACTGTTGGGCATCCAACGGAGACTTATATACTCCTCGACATGTTCAGCATTCAGATTGATATCAAATAAAACTACGCACTCCACCAGATCTGCAATCATGCTCAACGTCGACAGCACTTGGCCAAACGACTTGGTGTCTTCGAATGAATTACAACACGATAATGATCAGCGCTTGAACATCATAATAGCTTCTAGACCGGCTTGGAGGTAGTTCACTGTGACGACTTGCTCCAATTTTTATTGTTCACATGGAGCTCGATAGCTTGAGCAATCAGGCTTCCATCTGATAATAAAGTCTGGTTTTTAAACTGTTCAGTGGGTACTGTTGGGTGGAGAAGTTCAAAGTTAGCCAATTCACTGGCTTTGGAAATCGAGCTGTCAGCTATCAGCAATCAGTGATCATCATAAATTCTCATCGTCTCCACTGGAAGAATGTGGATTGTGGATCACACTTTCTTAAATCTAGATATTCCCCACTTTTTTTTTTTTTCAGAGTAAGCCAAAGTATGGCCCATCGCAACTCTGAGCTTTATCAAATTTCCATCTAGTCTAGACTAAATTGTTTCTCACAGTCAGAATATAGGGTCCAATATGAGAAAAAAAGTAAATCTTGGCCTTTCAAAATTTCATATGGAAAGTCGATCGACTATGTATAAGAAATAGCTTAGCTCAACTAAATGTAAGTTGAACAAAGAAACTGCCTACGACATAGAATCCTACCCTGCCTAAAATTGATAAAGACAGGAAGATCAATTTAAGAGGCAAATAACAACTGACCGCTGCTAGCTGATAGCAGATAGCTAGATTTTCAAAGCTAATCTAACGTCTAACTACGCGTTTATCTACCAGTAATTAAAGACTAAGACTAAGACTTTCTAACAGATCGAAGCCTGACTGCTCAAGCCACCGAGCTCCATGTGAACAATAAAAATTGGAGCAAGTCGTCACAGTGAACTACCTCCAAGCCGGTCTAGAAGCTATTATGATGTTCAAGCGCTGATCATTATCGTGTTGTAATTCATTCGAAGACACCAAGTCGTTTGGCCAAGTGCTGTCGACGTTGAGCATGATTGCAGATCTAGTGGAGTGCGTAGTTTTATTTGATATCAATCTGAATGCTGAACATGTCGAGGAGTATATAAGTCTCCGTTGGATGCCCAACAGTAGGTATCCTCTTCACTTTGATAACCAATCTAAAATTTGCTGCCAGCCAAAAGCTTAACTCTAATAAATAAAAAATCTAATTACTTTCCAAATTTATTGTTTCGCCTTGTAACACATAACAATTCATTATAAGAATTTTAAGTGTTATAAGCATTACATGCATCATAAATTTTATTTTTATTACATAATATCACCATGGCCGAAGAGATGGTTAATCTCATTGCTCTCTATGATGAGCATGAGTTTGTGAGTGCGACATCATCTGTCATCGCTTCTATTTTGAATTTTTCTTTCAAATACTCATTGCGATTAGATGCTCACAACACTTTATGAGGCTGGTGTGATAGAGGATGACGAGTGGAGGGTTATAAGCCTCTTTTTAGAAAACTCCGTAGTAAGTCGTGGAACTTGATTCCCCCCATTTTTCTTGTTGTAAAGTACCATTGTTACGTTACCCGAGGAGTGTCCAGTCTCGGTTAATAATGGTAAGAGATTGCGATATGTACAATCAAAGATGTAGTATATCCGGTTTACCGAGACCAAAGATGAGTCCGTAGGATAGAACTAAGTATTGTGTTAATGATGTATATAATCGAGGGGAGGAACTGAGCCTAGAAGAGTGTGCGTGGAACTTCTTGTCCTTTTAAATTGGTAGTTAATTCGATAGCCCAACAAAAGAGATTTTCAACTAAAACTCGTTCATAACCACTTCTGTGACACTTTAGTGTTGACTTATTGATTAATACTAAGCTCTTAATAATCTTTAATTCGTGAATTTTATCATTTCTAACTAGCCATACAAGGTTCTGGATAATATAAAGGCTATACAGGCACTAGAGAGGAAGGAAGTCGAAGGATCGACCAACCATTGGTGGCAAGGCAGAGAACCTCAAGCAGCGGGACACGGAGCGAGTAATTGTGCAATACCCAAAGCAAGTTATACTTTGCACTTGAGACTCATTAGAATGCATCACTAACTTCGTCAAGGAAAGTGAAAGAGCTGGCAAAAAGGATCCAAGATCGGCAACTCCAAGGGAGCCGGTCTTGGATCCCGAGCTTATCGCCCGGCGAATTAATAGTAGCCAGTGGTATGAATATCCCAGCTCTGACTGAGAATGACTTTCTTTTATTATGGAATTTAGTTTGGTAAAGTTTTTTTTTCTGTCAACCAATTGGTTTTTATATGTATTATAGGAGTCTAATTGAAAATTCTACGTCAAATATAATGTATGAGTAAAATCTAAAATCTTCATGTTTTAGCTATGCATCCATGTACCTGTGCATATGTGCATCTTTGTATCTGTATGATAAGTGAATTTGTGACAATACATGAATATCTCTAAGAGCCTATATTGTAAATGTAAAACGTTACACTTCATCAGTCGTCAAAATTGACAACTTAACTTAAAAACGACATCAGACACAGGATCAGAGCATTCGATTTCTCATTTGAATCCTAGTACGATAGTGACTAATTTTCTATCCTGCAAAGATTCCGCACGAACTTCATGATCATCTGGCATTTCTGATAACTTGAGTGCCAAAAATATGGTTCAAACTAGTCATATAATCCCACTTTGTATGTTTTCCAGCCAAGTATTCGGAGTATTTTGAACCTAGAAATTTCAAAATATTCCTCAAATATCTGCGACGAATCTGACCAATCTTGCTTGCCTAGGGCTGGGGTAATCATTCAGCCATGATTCAAATTCAAATTAAAATCAAACCATAGACTTCTTTAGTAGTCATAAGAGCCAATAAAAAAGATAAGATTTGGCGTCATATGAACTTTGTGCGCTCTCCCAATACGCTTGAAGTTCAAGAATCCTTGTACTGCTTTATCCTTCAATATGCGGACTTTTGTTTCTAATTTTTTTTTTTTTTTTTTTTTTTTTTTTTAATTTTAATTTGGCATTGTTATTTTATCCCTTCCTCGGAAAATATTCTAGTCTAGCATCTTTCTATCTGTCTGTCTGTATCATTATTTAAAGATCAACAGATTTCTTGGTGCGGATCGCTAACTGAAAACAATTGAAAAATCAATTAATTAGTGGCGTCCCCACTCTTTAAACTCTATCATGATCGCTTGGATTGGTAATGGTGGACTCGTATAGATAGAGATGATCGAGCGCAGCAGATATGTAGAATTTGATTTGAACCTCCACAAACTAATTTTTTTTTTTTTAAACTTTGCCTTATTACTGGGTTTAAAAAAAAAATTAAATATACCTGAAAGTATTAATCTTGGATTATTTGGTGCCCAACTTAGTAACGTCTATCTAAACAAGTGAGCGAAACTGTTACTTCCCGCGGATTCAAACAAAATTTCCGCATTTCATGATTGACGGTTGCCTTCTATTAAGTTAGAGGCATGAAGATTGTATTGACAATTCTAGACTATTTTGATGCACAAAAGTATTTTGTTTTAAGTGATCTCGTATTACATGATATAATATAGAATACCTTTTAAACCCTCCCAGAACGGAGTGCTCTAGATCTAAGTTAATCTGATTGTAGAATGACGTAAGTTATGAACATAGCAATGATTTGGTTAAACTATCAGCATTGTATATTTCTAGTGTTGCAAGTAATACAAAGACATTACTACATCTAATACCCTAAGTCTATCAATAAGAATGACCAAGCTCATTCTATATTCTAATATTCTAATATATTTTAACATATTCTAGAATATGTTAGATATCTAAAGATCTTTTTATAGATACAAAGAAACATCTAGAATCTTATTGTGTATTTTAGATTACATCCAATCATGTTTATATAATAGGTAGTCCTTCATTTATTTTAGAAGTTGTACAACTTCTAATTCTCATCTCTATCAATACACTTCAAGTCCATATTAATCATCATACGTTTATCTTCACCTTGTACTTCATATACTATATAAAGCTGTGCATAATCACTTTCAAGTTCTATTAGAGCATATTTTAACTTGATAAGTTCAATTCATATTGAATCCCAGATAATGGAATGTTGCTTTAAGAAATGTCGATTTCTGGCTGAAAGTCTATCGAAATTAACAATTATTATTGCAGCAGTGTTATCGATGTCTGCTTTAACATGTGAGCAATTAGTTTCAAATAATTCATTGTATAGAGGTTGAATCCATTGCGCAGCGACGGATGAAGTTATAAGAGCAGCATATTCCGCCTCACAAGTGCTTGGAGCAGTCATAGACTGCTTATTTGACCACAATGCAATTTGGGTTCCATTAATAAAGAAAAATATGCCCTAATTTCCTTTCGGAGAATTTGTATTACCCAAACTACTATTTGGTGAGGCAGTAAGTAGAAATATATTACAATTTGAAAAGAAGAGAGCGGCATCTCCTTTACGTGAGACGTATCGAATTAGAAAACGGAAGTAGAAGGGCATTTATGAGGGATTTTTAACATAGCGACAAAGTAGGTTTACTGCATATTGAATGTCAGGTCTTGTCATATTTGCAATATGTAAGAGAGTTCTGACAGCTGAGCGATATAATGTAGATTCGAGATTGGTGCATAAATGATCTGTATCTCGATCAATAAGACTGTCATCAGAAATTGGCGTATCTGCTTCTCTTCAGTGAGTGATGCCCATACGATTAGGTCTATTGTCAACATTAATGCCAAGAAATTTCGTCATATCACCAAGATTTTTAAAACTAAATACATTATTTAAAGCGAAGATAGTATTATTAATGTGAGCAACGGTTGTAGATAGTATCATAAAGACATCAGCATAGGTTGAGATTATCGTTTGGTCATGACGAAACATATTTCTATCATTTTTGAGCGATTTGAAACCTAAACTATCTAAGACTTGACGAAGTTTTAGCTGCCAGCGTTTTGGTACTGTTCGTTAGCCATTAATAGTATTATGAAGTTTACAAATCAAGTCTCCTAGATGTTCGCGACTATGAGGTTGTTTAATAAAAAAGTGGCTTATCGATATCTGAATGAAGAAATGCCGCTGTTATATCAACATGGCAGATATGAGCACTATGGGTGGCTGCAAAGGCTAAAAGTATTCGTAATGTAATTGGAGGAAGAATATCGCCATATTGTTTTAAATACAAGGTTATGAGAAAGAGTATAACTACCTTTTGCTGGCTGATGTGAGCTTAAGATTATTTAGATGAAGAAGAAAATATAGTAGGATGTAAAGGTATTAATATTGATGTACCTAATTTATTGATGTATCTATTATATTGTCATCACTTATGATTCCACAATGGAAGAATATCTATCTTATATACATGAACTATATCGATGACAGTACTCATATCAGAACTCCAGAATATTCTTTTGGTGTCTTTAATTATACATAGAATATTCTGCCGTATTCTAGATGTTTCACTAAGAACCTACCATCGATAGTTGTATCCAGTCTGTGCTCTCTATTATTTACCACTAGCTTGGTATTAGGATCGGCTGCAGATCACAACACATATGTATCATCGACGAATAGTCCAGAACCCACGAGCACACCATCTTGCCTTTAGACTTCCATCGGGCTTTTGTTTTAAAATCCATTTTCCAGTTATTATCTTTCCTTTTGCTTCAGATCTAGGTACAAGTGTCCAGACTTTGTTTTATTCCATTTTTTTAATCTTATTATCTATAGCTTCATTTCATTTTTAAGCCTCATTTCCACTTAATACAGTGTTCAATATATCTCGATTAGAGTTATATAAGACTTTAGATATATGATTTTGAAGGAAAGGAATTTTCTTGAACACGAATATCGCATCGTTTTACTGTTCGATAGATTTCTGGATTTAATGCTATATTACCTCCTGTGAACTTAGTACCAACAGAAATATTTTCTTTCGCTTTAGAATTAAGTTTATTCTAATCAGGCTTAAGCCAGTATGCACGGCAATCAAAAGGGTGAAGATTTCGAACGTTTGGTAATTTCTTATAGACGGTAAAGTATGATAATTTAAAGAATATTGTATTTTGAATTATATTGAGAGATTAGATTGCTGCATTGAGTATAAATGGCCATAATTTTAGTGGTAAGCTGGATTGGAGGTGAAATATTCATTTTCTCGGTAACTGTTCAGACATTTCTTTCAACTATACCATTTTGTTTCGGTGTATGAGGGGAAGACCTTTACCATTCTATTCCATGAGGAAGGAGCTCTTCTTGATGATTAGAATTTTGAAATTCCGTGCCATTACCAATATGAATGCGTTTGGGTGTTATATCAAGTTTAGTTTTTAAATTTTGAAGCTGATATCGAATTTGAGTTGTAACAGTCTTTTTAGAGAAGATTGGCCAAGCTCATTTCTATGCTGTAAATTCGTCTACAGCAAGCGAAAATTATGTTGTACTAGGGACAGATTTATCTATGGTTATTGGGAGGAGAGACTTTTGACCACCAACAAGATCCATATGTAGAGCTTCACCAAATGAAGTTACATCTTGAAGAATACCATGATCTTTGCATTTCGTAATTTCAAACTTAATACCAATCTCTCAGTCAAATTAAGATTTATAGTTATGAGTTCCCGCGTCTTTTAACATAATTCTTTGAGCATATTGTCCGGGATGACCTAGGATACTATGCCAGTCACGAGCTACTGAATATACAGAAGGTAGATCACTGTTTAATAGAGTGGGTTTATACAATAATCTACCACATATGCGCTGGAATGTAGCACATAATGACACATTTGGGCGAATAAGCTCAATGTTATGATAGTTTGACGGCCATCGAATGAAAAACATTATTTTTCCAGTTGGGCAGTGGAAAAAATAGTTTTTTTGTTCCGGTATGTGAATAGCTCCTTGTAGTACATCTTTTTGGTTATTGAGAGAAAGAAAATTAATACTAACACGACCGGGAGCTTTGACTTGATCACCGCCGTCTACTTGATCATTTATTGTAGAGTTAGAGTAGGAAGGAAAATCATCTTTATTTCCATATACATGGTAATCTGATCCTGTATCTAGTTGGCAAGAGTTACCTGATTGATGAACGATAGAAAGAACATTATTATTTGCACTAACATTATGGTCCTCTGCGGCCTTTTTCTTCTTTATACAATCAGTTTCAATATTCCAAATAATACCACAGTAGTTCATTTAATTGGTTTATTTTTGGTCGGCTGAATTATAATGATAAGCTTATAATGAATTAATTCAGCAAGAAGCTCTCCAAATGAATAGGTTTTTCAGCGATTAGCAAGTTGTGAAGTTATGGTAGTTAAATTAAACAAAAGTAGTTATTTCATTTGGCGTTTCATATCTGATGTAATTGAGTTGTTATCTTTAAAATCACTGTAACTTTTCTCATATTCTTTTATAAATGTGTGTATTGTAATATAACTGTTGGCTTGAAAAGTCCAGAATCTTTGAATTTTAGTCATTAAATCTGTTCGTAATGTTGTCTGGGTCTGAGTAACAATGATTGTGAGAACAGCCAACGGAGATTCGCCGATGCCGCTTTTTATGTGTGGGGTAGACTCTCTCAGCTTAGAGTTCCATCACGCAGACCACGTTGTAGTGGCTTTAGTAGTGGGAATATCTGGAAAAAGAACACAAGATATTTCTGTAAGATACATTAGCCGTTGTACAGATTCGTACCAATAAAATCGATTTGATAAATTAAGTTTTGGCAAAGGAGCCATTTTCTTGTTGTTATTAAGCCGTTCTGACAAAGTTCTTACCTCAGTTTTTCGATTGGCTGCAGCCAAAGAAGTTTTAATGTCATCTTCATATCACAGTTCAGGATTTACAGGAATATAACACTTTTAATCGCAAAGTACTTTGTATTTTCACAAGAGATAGAAAAAGAGGATCAGTCAAGTCTACGTACATATGTGACTGTCTCAGTTAAGAAACATCTAACTCCTTCATTCCTCACATATTCAAGGGGGTTAAAGAACTTGCTCCTAGAGCACTGAACGGTGATATATTTAGCCAGCTACCACTAAGTTGTAGTTTCACTGGTATTTGCTACTTGGTCCACACGCCTTTAAGATAGATCATTGTACGGCCAATTAAAACGCTTAATATTGTAAAGGTTATATTCAAGCACTAATCCTTGTATACTCAGTTTCCCAGCCGTTACATCGCTCCTCCTCCTGTCTAGGGCTTTTTTTTAATTTTTTCAATTTTTTTATTAAATATTATTTTTCTTTTCGTCGATGTCGGCGTTTGCTTGTTGTATATGGCTCAGCTAGGCCTACAAACTTCCCTATATTTTCTTCTGTGGGACCATCATTTAATGAAATTGGCCCATAAAGCGATTCAAAGTTTTCTAATGCTCTAATATGCTCAAGTGATTCAACCGGCTCCCAGCTCGGAAAATTGATTCGACTTGATATTCCTCTTCACCAAGTTCATCGAAAACTGGTGAATTCTGAGCGTCATCCCGAGTTTGGCTTGGAAATGGATCCGTTGCTGCTCGCTTTACCAGTTCAATATGGAATCTGTTATGAATGTTACCTGGCACGTTTAACTCAACTGTGAGTGCGTTGGGCACAAAAGTTACAGTATATTAAGCGTGCTGCAAGACTAATTTTTTTAAAGGCTTAGGGGTTTTAATGTTTTGGAAATTTAGCCAAACTTTGTCCCCGACTTTGAAAGGTTCTGGTTAAAGTCGTAGTAAAATCCATTTTCCTCATTTCGTTGCTGTGCTGAGGCCATTGCAGCTTGAGCAAAGTTTTAGGCGTCCTTTAAACTTTGTACATATTTCTTTCGATTTTTTGTTCCGGGATGGCGAAATAAAAAGCTTTGGCTTGCGTTATGTTCCATTAACGGTTCCAGATTGTAGCCGTTTCATAAGAAGAATGGACTTATTTTCCGGATCGCCGAGTTTTGGCGAGAGTTTAAGGCTAACTGCGCTAATGGAAGCAGATCCATCCAGTCATTTTGGGGTAACAGGAGAAGGCACGGAGATAATTACATAATTCCTGATTTTTTCTTTCACTGGAATTTGATTGAGGATGGTAGGCAGTTGTCAACCTCTGAGTTATCCTCGTTAAGGTACAAAATAGTTTCCAGAAATAACTTAGCAAGTCACTTCCCCTATCACTAGTTACGTTGCGCGGAAAATCGAAGAACCGATAATATCTTTCAACTAATAAGTCTGTACAATTTTGTGTTTTTATAGACTTTGCTCCGAATAAAAAGATATCTTTCGATAAACTATCCGTTATTACTATTTTACTTGTACATCCTTTGGATTTTGGAAGGTCGGTAACTATTGGAATAATACTGGTCAAATAACTATACTGAATATCTATTATTTATTTATTTTTAACGTCCCGGGCACAAGCCTAGCGCTCATAGAGCATGAGACAACCACAGAGTTTGAAGATATTGATGTTTAAGTAGAACACTCATACAATATAAAGCATTCGCTGATACCACTACCTAGGTAAGCGGGGACTTGCACCCCAACCTCAACCGTGAGTATCCAACTAAGGGAAAAGTCTCAAAAAACCATAGCCTATCCTAGTATGCTTAATCAAATATCTTCGCCTTCAGCAGCGAAGGTAGAAGGGTCTGCTGGATTCGAACCAGCCGTCTTCCGTCTCAAGTGGGTCAGGTGTTCAAGCTAGCCAATCTCTACTTGGAAGAGCGGCCTGGATGACTTACCGCTAAGCCATCCGACCCAAATATATACTGACAGTCATTCAGCCTAACTTCATTGTACGTTCGGCTAATTACTGTACCCCTGTATCTAATTTCCCTAGTCTAAGCTAGTTCAACTGATATACCCCTTTTCCTGTGTATTTAAATAGAGAGTTTGTTTGTTTAAAAGTCGTCCTTCTCTAATGTAGGATGGAACGCACTTTGACATTCGTCTAAATAAATATTTATTCAATGGGTTTCCAAGCTCCATTTAACGCGACCTATCTCTCACTTCGAGATGCAGAGATAGCTCTACAAGAATTCTCCAGACATCAGGGCTTTGCAGTTAGTCGTGCTCGTTCAAATAAGGATAAACTTGGAGAAATTCGGAAAGTCGTCCTCAAGTGCGTTCACCGCGGCACATTTATCGCATCTGGCTCTATACGTGACAGATCATCTATAAAGACAAATTGTAGATGGGAGGTTATATTACGTCGTTCTTTTGATCCAACTCACAACAGAACTGTATGGAACCCAGAGGTGGTAAATAGTGAGCACCAAGGGCATGAGCCTCAAGGAAATCCAGCTGCCTACTCAAGTCACCGTACCTTGGGTGTTGAGGAAGAAGAATTGATTTCAACCATGAATCTAGCTGGTGCACCACCACGTCTCATTTTATCTACATTACGCTCAGACAATCCAGAGTATATGATATCTTCAGAGGATATCCAAAACGCCAAACAGAAAATCAGGGAGTCTACCCTCAATGGAAGACTTCCAGTCGAGGCACTTCCCGATCGTTTGGAGACTGAAAAAGTCTTTTTAGGGTTCGAAACAGCACTAACGGCAAATTAATGTCTCTCTTTTTCGCTCCAAAGTCTTCGATCACATTGCGCAGGAGTATTCAGCAAATTCTATATTTGTTATGGACTCAACATACAAAACCAATAAATATAAAATGCCATTACTTCATATAGTTGGTGTGACTGCAACAAATCAGTCAATTTCCCTCTCTTTTTGTTTCCTCTCGGAGGAAAACGAAGAGAATTACTGTTGGGCAATAAAGCAATTCTCCGAATGTTTTCGCTCATTAATTAATCCTAGCAACCTGACAGTTGTTTTTGATAGAGAGCTTGCATTGATTCATGGGATTGAGCAAGCCTTTCCGAACGCGTCTGTGTTGATCTGCCTTTGGCATATCAACAAAAATGTTCAAGTTAAAGTCAGGTCACATTTTGAAACGTCTGAGGAATGTGAGGAGAAACTGAGCCTCTGGAGGTCTCTATGTTATTCTAGAACTGAAGTTGAGTACAACGATCGGTTAAAAATCATTCAGGAGCAGATGCCGGTTGCTGTGTTTCAGTATTTGGAACAAACCTGGCTACGTAACCACAAGCATCGTTTCGTTCAATACTTTATCAGAGACGTGCTTCATTTTAGGCATGTGNAGCAATTCTCCGAATGTTTTCGCTCATTAATTAATCCTAGCAACCTGACAGTTGTTGTTGATAGAGAGCTTGCGTTGATTCATGGGATTGAGCAAGCTTTTCCGAACGCGTCTGTGTTGATCTGCCTTTGGCATATCAACAAAAATGTTCAAGTTAAAGTCAGGTCACATTTTGAAACGTCTGAGGAATGTGAGGAGAAACTGAGCCTCTGGAGGTCTCTATGTTATTCTAGAACTGAAGTTGAGTACAACAATCGGTTAAAAACCATTCAGGAGCAGATGCCGGTTGCTGTGTTTCAGTATTTGGAACAAACCTGGCTACGTAACCACAAGCATCGTTTCGTTCAATACTTTATCAGAGACGTGCTTCATTTTAGGCATGTGGTCACTTCAAGGGTTGAAGGAAGTCATGCTTTCTTGAAGAAATGGATTATGGTATCTACAGCAGATATAAATGAAGTCTACGGTAGAATACTACTTGCCTCAGATTCCCAGAGCTTTGATATAAGAAAGCAAATCCACTTAGAACGAATGCAACTACCTAAACGATTCGGTGGCTTATTTTGGGCTGATGTTGTCCGGAAGGTTTCGAAGTCAGCTTTAAAACTTGTATATGAAAAGTACCTTCAAATAATTCAGCCTGATCAAAATAGAAATCAAACAACCCAGGATATCTGCCACGAGATATTTATTTCAACTATGGGATTGCCTTGTAAACATCGTCTTAAGCACCTTCTCTCTAACAGTTTGACTTTGGATGTAACATACTTTCATCAACACTGGTGGCTTCATCAGCCTGTCCTGCCTCCTTCTCAGTCTGAGCCCGAGAGGTCCATCACACAAATTATCGATTCTATTGTACTTAGATGTGAAGAGTTAAACCCACATCAAAAGGCAAATCGAGAGACTCAGATACGATCGGCCCTTGAAGAACTGGAGTCTATGAGTATTGTCAGCACTACGGAGCCGAGTGTTGGGCGCACTAGGGGCCGGCCCTCCTTGCCTAATATAGGGAGGTCAACTCGACGAGACCCGTCGCTCTTCGAAATTGTAGAGTCTTCGCAGTGACCGAAACGCAAATGTGGAAATTGTCAACAGCAAGGCCACAACAAACGTCGATGCACTTCTGTTAGAGAGATTTAATATCGGTAAGATCTTTTTGACTATTGAAATGAATATTCTGCTTACAATTTCTAGCTATTTTGTTTACTCCAAAGTTGAATAGTAAGGTGGTGAAGGTATGTCATATCACAATTTTCATACTTTTTTTTGCATTTATTTGTATAAAATAGTAATGGTTTATGACTTATAACTATACTGCTCATAAAATATGCTAATATATCCACAATGTGGCTAAGGATTTGATTTCTGGTTTATTTTTGTTTAGGATAAAAGTCTTTAATTCTTGCAGCGGGGTGATCTATGTAGACAATAATGTTTAAGTTCATTTACTAGTGCGCCAGCACATGTATTTGTATGCAAACACTATGGAGAGACACTGACATTACAAAATTAATGCTTGATTATGCTGTTCATAAAATTTGCTCTTATTCTCACAATGTAGCCAAGGATTTGATTTCTAGTTTGGGATAAAGATCTTCAATTTTCGCAGGGGGGGTGGTCTATGTAGACAACAGGGGTGGTTTCTGTAGACATTCCCAATATTTTTTGTAATTATTTAGATGAAATCGATGGATAGGCCTAAGGGATATTGTTTTGCTTGCATTTTTTATTAATTTTTTTTATATATATGAATTTAATATAGAAAAAAAATAAAAAAATAAAATCAAAGATGCTCAATCACTATCTGTGACGATAAAATTAAGCGTGTGCTCCTGTTTGTTCGCAACATTGTGAGTTATTAGAACAACAAATTCTAACCACACTGATTAGTGCTGGATTGCAGTCAAAATTGTGCTGATCCTTAAGAATACCAGCCTCATTTACAACTAGCATAATTGCAAAAGCACTGTATCGACGTTGCTACCATCATCATTGTGCTAAATATTTATTTCTGAACCTCCAAAAGATATTGTGACTGCCCCCACTCTAGCCACTAATCATCATGTAGAGTTTAGAAATGATTAAATACCAAATTTTCCAAACAACTGCAAGACTTACTCCAAGCCATTAGAAAACTCAAATTCTTGCAGCATTATAAGATAAATATATGGCACTTTTATGTTTGCGAAGACTGAGCTCTCTAATGACACTTTGGTCTATTCCTAGGACAACGCGTTGACTCGTTAATTCACAAACGCCCAACATCTATTTTTCTACAGCAAACTTTACCCCCAAAAAGCCTGATTCCAATCCCTGTGGTATTATGTACCTTTTCGTTTTCGAACTACATAGATTGAAAAGTGACTTGGCAATTGACTAATATTTTCGATCGCCGGGCTTACTCAGGTATAACTACGGGTGTAGATAGTGTAGCAGCTAGCGGTAGGACGACGTCGTACTGTTTCTAAGAACAAAGTTGAATTAAACTTGATTTGGCGAAGCTAGTTAGCCTAGTATTCTAGAGATAACTTCATAAAAGCTTGCTGCAAAATTCTTGATTCATCATGTTATGGTCGATGGGCTGGTTTAACTAGCCCGTTTGCTGCCTTAAGTTTCTTTGTCTTTTCAACGATCCTGATCCTTTGTGATACCTTTATTCCACACATGAAGCCAGGCAGAAAGATTAGACTCAACGACTTACGATTGCATTGTTCTCTAACGTGTCTACATCATCCCAACAGTTCAACAGTTCATCAGTTCAACAGTTCATCAGCTCACCAGTTTCAAGAATCTGAGAGCCAATGGTATTTAAAGTATACATTTATCAATCAATTTAGCTACAGATTCAGCCGCATTAACCTTTTGGTTCTCTTCCTGAAGAGCCACCAAGTCCGTCAACTCGGGAGCTACTGAGAAATTATAGAATTTTATTTATTGTAAGACAAAATAGATGCTTTAAATGCTGATTGGATTATCAGGGTTTAAGTTTTTAGCTGACATCAAATTCTAGATTTAGAGTAAAAGTGAGGAGGGTATCTACCATTGGGGATCCTCCTTGTCATGCTCTGCATTCAGAATTTTATCAAATGAATCTACAAATAAGCCAGGCCTATGGACATGCTTAGCGTTAGCAGTATTTGGTCAAAATATATCTTTGGATAAATCACACCGCAAAAGTGATAGGCACTTGGCCATAAAGGAGTATTTAAAACTGACTTGAAGGCAGTTTAAAACGATATCTTGCTAAAATTTATATTTATGGTTTCCATGGAACTTAACCACAAAGCTAAAAGGCGGTGATCTGTTAGAGAATCTTATTTTTAGATAAGTGAGTGAAGAAGCACACAGTTAACCAACTCACTAACTTTGAAAACTTAGTTGTCAGCTGTCAGTTGTCATCTTAAATTGAACTCGGCTAGAATAGTGTGGATTGTTAATCACACCTTCCTATATCTAGATCTTCCCCACCTTTTCTTCAGTGTAAGTTAAAGTGTTGCCTTCGCTTCTCTGAATTTCATCACTCTTCCATCTATATTGGACTAAGTTGTTTCTCACAGTGAAATCATATGGTCCACTGTGGGAAAAAAGTAAATCTTAGCTTTTCAAAAAAAATCGAGTGAAAATTTGAATGAGTATGAGGAATAACTTGGGTCATAAAAAATGGATGTTAAAAAAGTTAATGACTAAGAGATAGAATCTTATTCTGCATCAGATAAGGAAGGGAAGATCTTGGTCTAAGATGTTGAGGGCATCAACTCACAATATTACAGCGGAGATTAGTTTAAGATTCCAACTGGCAGCTGACAACAAGACACTCATAAAGCTAATGTTTCATCTGATTGTGGGCTTACTCACTTCATGGTATCCACTTATTAGTTTAATAGTAAGACGTTCTGAATCTTTTGGCTAGTTATTGCTGACATCGAGATCATCAACAGATTTTGCTCAATTCGTAGCTCAATTTGAACCAAGCCTGACTGAATGAGCTCCAGTAGAATTGTTGCAATCGAACAAGTCTGAAGCTCTAGGGACGATGAGGAGTTTAAGTGTTCCAATTGGATCCCCAACGCTAAGTATCGTTTTTACTTTTACTCTCAGTCTGAAATTTGCTGTCAACTATAAGCACAAAGTCAGATATTATTGTCATGATCGAAAGTTTTTCTTCTACCTTGGAATAAATTACATTACATCGTGATGGCAGAAGAGATGGTTAATCTCATTGCTCTTTATGATGAGCATAAGTTTGTGAGTGCGACATCATCTGTTATCGCTTCAATTTTGAATTTTTCTTTCGAATACTCATTGCGATTAGATGCTCATAACACTTCATGAGGCTGGTGTAATAGAGGAAGACGAGTGGAGGGTTATAAGCCTCTTTTTAGAAAACTCCGTGGTAAGTCGTGGAAATTGATTCTCCCCATTTATCTGACTAGTTATTCTAGGGCCATTCAAAGACGGAATTCGAAAATGTGAAAAATTTTATATTGCTGAAGTTGTATATTGTTTTATCGTTCCCCGGTGGCATTACTCAGCAAAAACCACATCAAAATATTTAGGATGACTTCTCATTCAGACTTCCATCATTACACCAACATCAATATTTGTTCAATATTATTTTTAGAATATCAGACAACTATCGCATTCAAAAATGGTGTATTTACAAGCCTCAGGAGATGATGTCATTTAAGAGACACAGCTTTTTCAAAATGCCGTTTCTACTCCAAAGTTGCCCTTTTTCGCTGAAAAAAATTCAGTGAATTAGAAAAATGACCGTTATTTGTATATGAAATTCAAATTTTAATCAAACACGGACTTATCGAGATGTCGGGCTTCAAGATCATGATGTTACTGATTAATCGTCATGTGGAAAGTCTAATCATTTACAACTTTAGCAGTATACAATCTTTACAATTTTGCGATTCCAAGTCTGAAGGATCTTATTGCAGGAGTTTGGATATAAAGTTTGGATTCTGGAAGATAAACCTATTTCCAAATTGGACCAAAAGGCAAAACCTTACATTTATGAAGGTTCTCATGATAGCGCTCCAAAGTCAGAAGATCCAAGTGAGCCGACCTCAGATGTCGAGTATATCGCACAGAGAGTAAATGGATTGTAGTGGCTCATACACCCCAACAGCTTGGCTCTCAATCTATCAGACATTATAAACCCAACAAAACATGGTTTTAGTTTCGATGAATTTTATTTCAAAATTAAAAATTACAGTGATAAAAGAAATACAAATGATACATCGACTGGAGGGGAGACAAAAAATGAAGTCAATCTCGACCATATCTACACTAAAAATAGAGACACAGAGCTCACAGAAAATGAGTTTGCGGATATAGATGCTCAAACTTTAATGATCGATAACGGAAGGGCCACTGAAGCTGAAAATATAACAGGAACTTCCAATACAGAATTCGATAACAATATTCAGCGAAATCAAGAAATTAGTCCACCTTTACTTGTAAAAAATTAACACGAGCGAAGCAAGGTAAACTACAGACAATTACATGATCCTGGATACATTACTCGATCCAATCGGTCAGATAATGAATCAAGAGAAAGTTCAGTAGCTAGATATGTGGAAATTGTAAACATTGCTCGTAGTTTTATCTGCAGCTATGGAGCAGTAAACCTTCAAGTATCGGACAAAATTGATGAAGCAAAACAATCAATAGAATGGTTAGAATAGAAATTAGTCATTGAGGCTGAACTGAGTCAACACGAAGAATGTGGTACTTGGGAATTGTGTGATTTGCCACATAGAAGAAAAGCGATTGGCAGTCGATGGGTAATTTTCAAAAAGTTTAAGGAAGAAGGAAAATTGTTTCGTCACAAGACTTGAGTCTTTGCCCGAGTATTTTGACAGATTTCTGGACAATTTTACTCCGAAACCTATTCACCAGTTATGAGACTAGATACGTTACGTATTTTGTGTGCTATTCAAAAAAATTTAGGACTTAAATTTAATCAAATGGATTTAAAAGGTGCAAATTCAAATGATATCATCAAGGAAGTAATTTACATGAGACAACTACCAGGACATGTAACAAAAGATTGCAAAGTTTTTCGTCCGCGTCGATCTTTATATTGCCTCTAACAGGCAGGACGAGAATGAAACTAACTATTTAATGTATTTCTCATAAAAATTGGATTTAAAAGAGTCCCAAAAGAACACTACTTGTATTTACAAAGAATTGGTCATGATTTCGAAATCATATGTGTTTGGGTACATGATCTCTACCTGCTAACCAAAACACCAAATAGTATGACTAAACTTAAACAAGGAATCCACGATGAATTTGAGGCTACTGATCACGAGTTCCCAAATTTCATGTTAGGAATAAAAATGGAAGTATATCCTCAAAATCAGTCGATTCGTTTATAGCAAGATTTATAAATAAAGAAAATAATTGATAAATTCGAATTCGAAGATGATAAATTTCTGATGGTCCGATGTCACCAAATTTAAGATTACACACTACCACAGATGACGAGGATCATGTTGACGTCACTAAATACCGTTCGGCAATCGGATCTCTTGTTTGCGACGCGATCGCTACACGCTCTGACTGTCACAAATCAAGTATAGAATGCATTGGGCATTTACACAGATGATTGTATTTTAATAATGAGACTTACGGTTCTAAGATCACAGGAAGAATAGTCTAATTTATATCATTAACTTATTAAACTTGCAACTGTCTAATATTCTCTAGAAGCTCCTACTTAATTCTACACTCGGGTCCTTCTGGTAAGTACGGGAATATTCTATAAACTTGAAAGATTATTTTGGGAAGCCACGTGACTCTTGGAATTACTAAGCATGCACTAGCAAGCGCATGGATGCTACAGAGCCCAATAGGTTGACTAACCGTCACACTGACATTGCTTTTGCCGTCAGCACATTGGCACAATGTATTATAAACCCTTCAAAAACTCATTGGAATGCATTAAGAAAGATATTCAGATATCTTAATTCCAGCAAAATATCTGGTATACATTATTACCGATGTTGAGGTGACGCAAAAATTAGAGTTACGGGATTAACCGATTCAGGAAATTGGACCGAAATGGACTCAGGGTGTCCGACTTCAAGAGGAGTATATATACCTGCTTGAGGAGCGATGAAATGAATTTCTGAGCGATAATGAGGCGCCAATTTTTCAGAGATGGAATCGGAATTTGTGGCTTACTTTCGTACAGCACAAGCTGGCATCTGGACCAGAGATTTATTCGAAGACCAAGGATTTGAACAAGAACCATTAAATATCTGAATTGAAAACCCAGCTTCATTACGCATCACAGAAAACATAGAATCACATAAAAGAGCAAAATATATACAAAGAAAATGGGTTAGGTTACAACAACAACATGAGCTGGGAAATATTTCAGTCCATAAAATGTCGACTGGACAAAAAGTTGCAGACACCTTCATCAAGCCTTTACCTAGAAAATTATTCTTGGAACACTGCGCAATTCTAGTAATCTTGGACTGAAAGGGTGTATTGGAAAGTATTCATTACAAGCTTCCTATTTAGGTAGAGTTGATGATAGGAAGACCCACGTTAAAGAACAGGTCTAGTGTCTCAGGTGTGTTCCATGTTAATGATAATTTCGACAATTGGTCATATCTCGATACAATACTATTTTGATATATAATTAAGTAGTAGAAGTAACTAGAATAAATAGGCGTGATATAGAATTAACTTATTCTTGATGTACTGCATTCTTACCTCTTACATTTAATAACTTTGACAATGCGCTCTACTGTAATCGACCGATATCAGTAAATTATGTACTCCTTTACCTAATCAAAGTGTTCCCAATAATTACCATCGCGGATAGGATATGAAAAAGCTTTATGACCAATAGGTTTGAAGATATCATAGCTCACACCCAATCCTCTGAGGTTGTAGCAGGTAGAATTTACAAAATTACTAAAAAACATGTCTTGAATCTAAAACTACAACAGCTGGTTGGATCAGAGATATAGGTTCTTGCAGATCTGCCCATCGATATTGGTAAGTCATGTAAAGATAAAATGGCTGATGTATGTATCGGTAAACAATTGTGATTGAGTGATCATATAGGGGAGTGAGAACCTACCTCGATTAAGGTTATGACTTTGGAGATAACTGATAGTAAATGATTGATTAATGAATATATTTTATCTATAGTCCTCTATATCATCTACACTATTGGTAATTCTCTAGATCCTTGACCATATACAGGAATCTCATGGTATTGTCCAGTACGCTCCTATGATCTCCATACAAGAATAATCTACAATAATGTATACGATCCGTATTCGTATGTAAGATATTCTGTTTCAGATTAATTCATAAGCTGTATCTTGTTCATACTGTATATTTATGCAATGCAAAAATATACATTCATGGTAATCCCTGTAATGTACGATATCCCTGGAACATAAACAAATACACGGTCTGATTACAATAGTGGCTTCTTAATCGCTACTGGTATGAACGTTATTCTATTTTTTTCCCCTCATCTACAAAGTGAAATTGACAGTTACATAAATTTCATGCTAGTGCCTTACACATTAAGTCCTGCTTATAATTATACTCTCTTTCTTTCCCATCCCAAATACTGTTCCCCTACTTTTTATCTACGGAGTCACTACCGAGGATTTGGTAAGCTGCACCTACTTGTAATGGATCTAGACAGCATCCACCAGAATTATTATTATATATTATTATATATATATATATATATATATATTTTTTTTAAAAAACAAAAAAAAAAGAAAGTAGGTGCAAGGTATATCTATTTTTGAATTGAATAAATTCGAACGCTATTTATCCACAGGCACTGGAAATTTTGGTGGTAGCTTAGTATATAAGTGCACGCCCTTTCGATTCCAGCTGTGAACCGATTTTCCAAAGTACCTGGTAAGACGAGTCCAAGCAAGATCAGATATCTCCCATTTTATTAAAAAAGAGCTCAAGTCGCCGACAGGTATTGAGAATATTGCCGTTTAAGCATGTTCGTAGTGACTGCTATTCGTTGCTCATCATCATCATCTGCCTGCTATGTTGGAAGAGAGATTAACGAGAGATTTCTATGATCTCCTGTCAAGAGCCTTCGATATCCCCCCCAAAAAAAAGAAAAAAAAAATAAAAAATTGGCACCTTGTAATTGCATAGTGGATTTTTTTTTTGTTGGTCCACCATGTGCACAATATTGGAGCAGATAGAAGATGAGCAATGCAAATCATACCCATTAGAAATACTTCGCAGCAAGTGAAGTATGCTGAACTAATTGATAAGAATGATTATGGGCCCAAATCGCATGTTTCCAATTTACACAATTAGTATTACTCCTCTGTTTAAAGAGTATATATATTTTGTGTTGATGTTGATTTGATTAAAACTGGTTGCCATGTTAACAATAGCATGGACTAAATAAACTATCTCTCTTTAGAAGCCCTAAGTTTGGATTTACAGGGAAGTGCTGGCTAGTTGATAATGCAATTGTCATGGACAACGCTCTAGCTTCTTCAGAAGTACTACCTTCCATCAATCAGAATTCTGTTCAGGGGAGGGGCGTAGTACAAATGCCGATTCCCTCAAATATATAGACAACGTGATAAATTAAAAAAAAAAAAAAAAAAAAAAAAAAAAAAAAAAAAAAAAAAAAAAAAAAAAAAAAAAAA
>QVIK01000044.1:72202-94564 GCA_003957845.1 Oidium heveae | reverse complement strand
AAAAAAAAAAAAAAAAAAAAAAAAAAAAAAAGAAAAAAAAAAGAAAAAAAAAAGAAAAAAAAAAGAAAATCGAGTGCCACAATTTATCTAACCTTCTTTCCAATAAGGTTGATACGGCGATGAGTGTCTAATAACTTGAATGATTCTTCGTGTGATCTTTCGATGGCTAATTCACAAGCAAAATTTTTTCACATTCAGTTTCAAGATGAACTTAGGGTGTGCATAATTACCAATTCTCAAATTATGTTGATTTTTTATCTGATTTGTACGAATGACTCTATTGGGGGGAAATGCTGTCAGTGTCAAGGTCCAAAAATGAAGTTCTTTCGTTGTATTATTTTGAATTTTTCATTGTCGTGTACGTGACCTTACGTCTTTGAAGTGATATGACACAGTAATTGTGATTATATGAAGATCGTATAATTCAGCATGATATTAGGTTACTAATTCCTCACACACCAATTGTTGATGATGCAAATGGGAAGCACCTGCATTTCTTTACAAATATTCTCCCTTAACTGTGAATACGTTCTCAAAGGAATTAAATGACTTAGATTTTCCAGACGTGTCTCAACCATACAATATGCATCAATAGCGGGAAATATAGTTTGGTCCTATTGGATTTCTTGTATTTATCTTTTCACATTTGTCGTTCATTGGAGTAAAAGAACTGTTTTAAAAATAGTCTGAGGTGTTCTTGCAAGAGGTAGAGGGTGACCTTTAACAGAGTTAACCCTGGACTTTCCATTTGGATAAATATACACATTACAGAGATAATTATTGATGGAGGAAAGTTACCAATCTACCTAACATCAGTATACATCAACAGAGCCTTAGGGATGTATCAGCCTACTGCAAATTTCCAGTCAAGGTTAAAAGGTTCTAGTGCAAAAATATTTGTTCCTGGCCCGAAATTTAAAATGTGGATGATGCATGTAAAGCTGGGACAGGGGCTGAAAATCACTATAATCTAGAAGTGTTACTGGCCCTCATGGAGACAATATTCGCTCGGTAAACTTCTTCGATCCACACTTTGAACTTTCTTGTCTGATTCGTTTTCGGGAAGCCCCAGGTATAACAAAGAGTTATCGGTCGGTAATGATGAGGGTCTACCTGAAACAGTGCTAGGTTCATCACAACTTGACCGCTGGTAACGCCTCGAGGTTTCTCTTTTTGTTCTATAATTATGACAGCCGATATACCGAGTGCCAGCAAACCTTCTAAATAACGGTAATTTTGCTTTTTCTTTTTTCTAGTTCTGCTGAAATGAGCATAGTTTGTCTACACTGATTTTATTTCTCCTTGCAATGCCCTTCTACATTTCAAATAACAAGTCTCGTATTATAAACCTAAGGTTAGAATAGTCCAACCTGGATTAGAAATTCACCTTAGATTGTAGCAGCGAGACTAGAATCCGGAGGTAATCGGCGGTAAGAAATAATCGTAAAGAAAAAAGTACGACTGTGATGGAGCACATAGCTGAGACTGCTGTTCTCACGCATTATTCTATGAGCAAACTTGACAGCAGAAAAGAAAGGAAGTTACTGAATCGCAAGCCAGTCAGCTTGGATGCGGCATTGGAGAGGGTGGTCTCTGCTGGTATAAGTAAGCATTCCAGATGAGCAAATGGAGTGAATTGTCAGACAGCAGCAGCAGCAGCAGCAGCAGCAGTGTCTAGGGGAAAATTGCGATTGCTTCCCACGGTAAATCTTTGATTTGATATGTAGCGTAACATCATCTCAAAGGACGAGATTGTTGTTTTGTCACTTTATCCGACAGTGTGCTGTTTGTTGCCATCGCCAGCTCTCAATTCAATTTGTCACCGCTCTCAGGAACGAGACGGATGGAGGGGGGGCTAAGCCCTAGCTAGCTCTAGCTCTAGCTCATATCCCAGCTCTAGCTGCTAGTTACATCAATACCCCTGTAGCCACTCCAGCCTCAGGCCTTATTCCCCAACGGATTTGTACAGACAACAAACAAACAAACACACAAAACACAAAATAAACGAAACCTTCTTATCTGGGGACTGAGCTGCTCTACTTCTCGTCTAAATTGCTTACTAATTAACATTCGCTTATCAGAAAGCTCGGCCCCTTTTCTCCCCTTCCCTTCCCCACCGCTCCGCTCCATTATCCCCCGCTCAATTCCACTCCTCCAACCCCTCACCCCTCACCCCTCACCCCTCACCCCTCACCCCTCATCCCTCATCCCACATCTTCATCCAGCCTAGCCTTGCTATGGACCCCTGTCTACCCCTCCCGGCCCGCAGCCTCCTTGTGTTCCCCCCTCCAACCACCGTCAAAAACCCACCTTTTACCCCAGCCGCCCTACCCGAATCCCCGGTACACGGTCCAGCTTCCTTAACCCATCCCCCTCTATACCCCACCTTTCGCTCATCCTGCCCACTGTATCCCTTTTTTCCCTCCGCCTTGCTCACCCGCCCGCCCGCCCTCTTTCACCCCACCCGCTGCCCCACTTCTCCTTTTATTCAGGCGACCCCTCACCCCCTCCTCATTGAACTTTCGCGCTTAATAATTATCCAGCCTGTCAGCCAACAGAAAAGAAAGAAATCCCCCTAGGCTAGTCCACGACTGGTAACGACATAAATACATATAACACTAGTGCTAGAAAAGGAAAATTTGGCTTGCGGACCCACCAGTACCTGCAGGGGTAATCCGTCGGAAAATCCTAGTCTCCCCCCCCTGCTAGAATTATTTCCAATTCAGGCGAACTATCACTCCTAACTGCCTACCCATCTCACCTCAATCGTAAGACGATGCTTTCCAATCGAAAAAAATTATTTCCCCTCATCTTTTGTCCCCTCCACGTCTATCATTGTCACCTTCATCACCGTAGACAGACTCCATCACCGTTACGACCTCTATCATCAAACTACTCAACTTAATACACCGGTCGCCATCTTTTAACATCTACCAATCTCACTTTTTCCGGCACCTAATTTTATCGCTCTTTTCTACGACAAACCGCTTCAAGTGTTGAACCATCTCCCCACCCATTTCGCTTCCTCGAACGCGACATCCACCATCAGCGCTCCTTTACCTCTGATACTCTTCATCGTGTCCAATTATCTCTATTTTAAAAATCATTCCCTTGCTATTTTCTGTTCGAGATAACCCACCTTATCCCTTTTAGAAGTATTTTTCAATGTCAACAGTTATTCATTTAATGCTCGTAATACTATAAGTATTTTAATATAAACATTGGGGATCTACTCGCTCACACCCGCGCTAAATCAACTTCACTTCATCCTACATATCTTGATTGAAGGAGTTAGAGGGAGAGGGAAAGTGAGAGAGAGAGAGAGAGCGGGAGAGAGAGAGAGAGTGTGTGTGTGTGTGTGTGAGTGAGAGAGAGTGAGAAAGAGAGAGAGAGAGAAAGAAAGAAAGAGAGGAGTGAGAGAGACAGGGAAACAAGGGTAAAAAGGCAGATAACAAAATAGGAACTTGTTTATATTGAAGATATTTCAGATAACAAATTATCTCACTCCTAATGTTAGCCAACCCTACAAATTCTGTTACCTCTATTAAGAAGTCGTCATCAACGCTTTTACCCGAGAAAAAATATAAATGCCAGTTTTGTAACAGGGCATTCAGCCGTAGCGAGCATCGCAGTCGGCATGAAAGATCTCGTAGGTCTAACCTATTTATTGATTGATCTTTGTCTAACCTATTTCTCTGTAGATACTAAAGAGCGACCGTTTCAGTGCATGAAATGCCGAAGCACCTTCGTACGGCGTGACTTATTACTTCGTCACGATAGAACCGTACACGCAAAAGATGGAGGTATACCACTACACAGCGATGTGAAAAGAAGAACTACCTCAAAGTCACGAGGGATTTCAGCCTCTTCAAAGCCTGCTATATCAATTGATACTCTGGCTCTTGAGCAGATTGAGGCCAGTAGCGACGGCATGGTCGACCTGGAAACAGCTGCCATGCTAATGACTGATCTTCATCACAAAGCAACGGCAGCAATGCGAAGTGCAGGTATTAATCCATATGAGAATAGACCTGAAATGGCTATCTCACATGCCTCTACCTTGCTTGAACAGCCGATTATAAACTATCCCTCAAGTACAATTTCAATACCATGGGGATTAGTGCAGGAAACCGAGATAGAATCTCCGGGCTACTCAAGTTCGAATCGCGCAAGCTCTCAAAACTCATTATCATCCTTAACTAGCGCTTTAAACTCTCCAATTCACCAGATTTCATCCTCACAAAATAGTGGTTTAGGTAGATGTAGTAATTGGCAAGCAGCCTTTTCATCACAAAGAGTTAGCTCACCAAATTCGCCCATCAGATCACTGTGTGGATTACAAAAAGAAATGATTACAACGCCACAAATTCTAAACAATGATGATCGCAACATCATTTTAGAAAATATTCGCCTAAATGACAGTGAACGAGCTATTCCTGATAGTTTTCATCTTCCAGATCTTCCTTCTTTAAATCGCTTTCTATCTTCATACTTTACATTGTTTCACCACCACTTGCCTTTCTTGCACCTAGCTTCTTTTAATCCTACTCGGGTTTCACCTTCATTATTACTTGCGGTTTTATCAATAGGCGCTCTCTTCGTTTTCGACCAACAGCAAGCATACATTTGTCACATTGGCTCAAAAGTCCTCGTTAATCAGTTTTTACAAAATAAAGAAAATTTCAGCTCTCGGAAATGTCCTTTGTGGACAATGCAAAGCTCGTTACTAAATATGATATTTGCAAGCTGGAGTGGTGATCCCAAAGGGCTAGAATGGGCATGTTCAATCAAAAGCCTACTTGCAAATATGGTTGCCGGAAACCGATACGAGTTGAAATTACGTACTGAAGCGCGTGAAGGTTTACAACCATCGAGAGCAGAATGGGTTGAGGACGAGGGGTGTAGAAGAACATACTACGCTGTATACATATTTTTTGGGCTTCTTACGCTAACTTATAATCATACCCCTGCTATAGCCTTCAATGAGCTTGAGGACTTGGCTCTTCCTTCAACCGAGGCTATTTGGAGCCTGAGTATTGACGATGATACTTGGGATGAGCGAATAAAAGATTCGTTAAATGCCCCTTCATTCAGAGATGCCCATGAAAAACTATTTCAGGGCCAATCACTTCGCTATAGCGCTTTCGCAACTCGTGTTATGATCAACGTACTTTTTCTTGAGGTTTGGTATCACAAGCGTAGTCCAGAGGCCCTTCAAGACCAGGCGACAGAGCTTAAATTACGTCAAGCACTCGAGACATGGGAAAAGTCGCTCGTCTTCCATGAGCTGGATCTTGTTGCTGTTCCATTGAGCCTATCCCACAAAGGACATCCACTTTTATTTAACGCTATGGCAATGTTTCGAAACACTCGGGTGCGTCTCGAAGTGGACCTCAAATCCGTGCAAGAGGCATTAAGATACCACGACTCCTATGAAGTAGCTTCGGCAATGTTTAATGCAAGAGACATCGTTAAGCGAAATAAGGAAATGTTGAAGGTTATCGAGGAATGCTACAATTGTATTGAGAATGCACTTTTTCATGGCTTTCGTTGGTTAGCGCGGTCTTCGGCCACAAGTTGGGGTGTAGAACATCCTTTGTGTGGTCTTGATTTGATTGTTGTTCTAAGCCTTTGGTTACATCGTGTAGAGAATGACGAAGAGCCACCATCTGAAGAAGAAATAACATTATACAATAAGATCCATAAGCTATTTAATGATGAATCAATAGAAAACTATTCAACCAAATTAAGTTCCAAAGTAGCTTGTACTTGGGGATGTATGCATGATGAGGTTGTCGTCTGGGGGTAAGTTTCTATGTTCTATATTAAAAAACCAACCTCATATAATCCTAACAAATTTGCAGTATTACTAAATTAATGGGCGATTCTTTTCGATTACAATCACAATACCTCAATACCTATGGAGATGAACATGATGTCTCTACTCCATCAATGTCATCTCAAAGTGTTGACGATAATGACGACAATAGTATATACTAACATTTCGCCCCGGTTCCTCTCTGTATTAACGCTTTTTTGCGCCCCTGATCTGTCAGAATTGAATTCTAACAATTGAGAATTTACTTCTCAACACTACCTTGTCTAAAATTATTAAAAATTATTAATTTATTGCGGCTGGCCGATGGCTTATTGTTTTGTTTATTACTCGTTCTTTTCATTTTCTTCCTGTTACTGGAGAAGCGTTTATTTTTATAGATTTCTAATGAATCTGCGAGAATTAATAATTAAAAAACTGTATATATGTAGACAAAGAATGATTACAACTACCATTTGATTATTGAATTTTGGGGATTCCGAGTCAAGACAATCACAACGATAATGTGATCTTACACTGAAAAGCAGACTCAATGAGATGTTTTTACATGCATCAAGCAATACCATCAAAATATATCCAAGACACATTTTTTGGGCTGAGCCACCCAAACTATTAGGCGGTTACTACGGGTTTTCTAAACGAAGTGTGGCACTCGAGGCCCTAAATATGTGTGTATCTTGTTTCTATATAAATGTGTCTCCTAAATAACTGTCTATTTTGCCTATATCTACATTGTAGCAAGGGTCTAACTACAGAGCCACTAAGAACGGCCGGCCCCTGCCTAGATTACGATCAAAGATCCCGCTAGCCATATTTTACCAACACAAAAGGGCAGTTATGCATAAACGTAAGCTTGTTTCTATATAAATGTGTCTCCTAAATAACTGTCTATTTTGCCTATATCTACATTGTAGCAAGGGTCTAACTACAGAGCCACTAAGAACGGCCGGCCCCTGCCTAGATTACGATCAAAGATCCCGCTAGCCATATTTTACCAACACAAAAGGGCAGTTATGCATAAACGTAAGCTTGTTTCTATATAAATGTGTCTCCTAAATAACTGTCTATTTTGCCTATATCTACATTGTAGCAAGGGTCTAACTACAGAGCCACTAAGAACGGCCGGCCCCTGCCTAGATTACGATCAAAGATCCCGCTAGCCATATTTTACCAACACAAAAGGGCAGTTATGCATAAACGTAAGCTTGTTATGGGAATTGCTCGGTGGACGCTACATGGGTATTTTTCAGCACGATACGCGCATCTGTCAGTACATAACCTCGCTAAGCACATAAAAAGATTATTTTGGTTATGTTCGGGGGGGGGGGGGAATTTCTCTGTACTTAAGGTTTTGAACGTTCATAGTGCGTGAGTGCATAGATTTTATAAAACCTTATGCATAAAATGTGAAATTTTAAGAATAAACAAATGTTTTTGCTCCTCATTCCAAGGGCAAACAAACCAAGTTCCCTAACACTTGAACTATCCAACTCATTATATCCTGTATTAAAAAGACGTAACCATTTAAGAGTTAGATATTACTTTATCATATAATTGATAATGTAACTGAAAAAAAAAATCCTATAAAATTTCTCTTTTTCACTAACAAATCAATAAAGTGGTATTTTTTCTGTAATTTGCTATAAGAGAATAAAATCATGAGCGACAACATCGACGAATTTGAGATTGATGTTGAATGCGAGCACAAAGATGATATTGACACTCACGGTCTACTTTCTCCGCATAGCGATGGCACATATGAAACCTGGGAAGAGGCCTACAATCTTTGCTAGGACTGGGTAAGGACTACTTATGCATCAACTCCTCTTCCAAACTACGAGATAAGATAACAGTATGCCAAAAAGTGCTAACAGCGATCTAGAGGGTGGTTATGAGTATAACGGGCAAATATGTGAGCATCGAATTTCTAAAATGAAAGATTTTGATTTTAAGTTCACTATCGATCAAAAGGTCATGAGCTACTTACTACATCAAAATTCATAACCCATACCATGAAAGTCATGAAGCTTCTATGTCTGCCTTTAAGGACATAGTCTCATCGCTGAAGAGATGAGCTCTCCGGGAATCTCATTCATGCGCACATCAAAGCTGACGCGCCCTCAAAAGATATTCATACAGGACTTCGACAAGCAACAAGATCAACAAATATCACTTTAAAAATATTTATAATGAAATGGGAATGTGGAGGTAATAGTAACTAAACGGATATACACCGATTGAAGAGCCATTAATGCCTTCTCGCCTGAAAGTCCAGCTCTTAAAGAAATCGCGCATTTTGTCTGCTTTTGAAGCCTTAGCACCAGGCAGAAAGAAGCGATATAACACTTCGCCGTATCTTCTTGCTCAAGGTAAGGAGACGAGTATGATGGATATTGGATTCGAAGTTAGTAATCCTAATAACAGTGTTGACAATAACAGCCTAACTTACAGAATACAGTCCTGACGATCCAAGCGCCGCGCATTCAGTACTTCTACTGCAAAAGTATTGACTGATAATTATGATAACGAGGTGGAGTAATAGATCTAAAATGAACCAAATCCCATTGCCGTCAATTTTTCATATTAGATAGTGATGGAAATAATTTTTTACTTTGATTAAATTTATGCACAACTTATTAATAATCTGTGCATGCACGCACTATGAACATTCAAAACCTTAAATACAGAGAAATCCCCCCCCCAAACATAACGAAAATAATATTTTTATATGCTTAGCGAGGTTATGTACTGACATATGCGCGTATCGTGCTGAAAAATACCCATGTAGCGTCCACCGAGCAATTACCCTTGTTATTTGACGTAATTTATGCTCATACAATATATATATCAACAATACTGCGATGGTGATTACTAGTCTACAATCCCTACAAATTGTCTATTGCTCAATTGAATCCTGACATAATAGAAAAAAAACGTCAATTAAATTGACTAATTTCACCAGCTTTTTATTTGCATTGTTTAAGAATAACTTTTTTTCTTTTCATTGATGATATACTAGATCTGTCGATTAATCATCATTTTTCAAATTTTTCAAATTTTTTTTTTTCAAATTCCTACCCTACATCACCGATAGATTTTTTGTTTCCCCCCCCAAAATCTTTAAATAAATATAAGCCTATATCTGATTTATGAGATCTTAAGAACTATATTTCAGCTCCCTTTTTTTTTATAAATCTTTTTTTCGATCGCATTTATGAGAAAGAATTATTTATTATATGATGAGTTGAGAGGAACTGGGAATTCGATATGAAGTTCAACTAATATGTATATTAGCAAAGCTAATAGAAAACCAAGATACAAATTGCGAAGCTGGAGAAATTCACTATGTGTCTATTCCAGCTTCTTAAGTATTCGAAGACGAGGATCCAAAATTAAAAGCAGATATCTTTATGCTCCTAATCTTAACTGTTGAAACCAAATCCCTCAATGCCAAGGACCAATCCGTAACATCTATTGTAAAAATGAGGATAAAATAAGGATATGAATGTTGAGGTCTTGAAGTGAGTTCGAGGATGATGGTAGAACAAGGGAGAACAAGTGAGAACAGGTGAATAGGGCTTTATATTTAATGATATGTAGAGTGGATAAGATAGAACAAGTATTGAGTGTCTTTAGAAATATCAGTAAGTAAAGGACTGAAGATGGCTGAAGGGAGGTAAGTCTCACTATATACAGAAGTTGAGGCTCCTATGGGAGAGAATGTGAAAACTAGATACATTATTCATATTCCAATATAACAAGTGTATCTATCATGTCCGTCTGCTCTATCAATAGATCCTCTATAAATAAAGCGGTAGGAATGATATCAAAGGTACCATACATGAATAATTATAACCCGTGGATACTTGAAACGTGCTGTCAGTATGATAATGGAAAAGTGCATTTGCTGTAATTAAGGGAGGTGTTAGTTTCACGTGATTACTCGCACAAGCAACAAATGTAGGGGTATAAGCCTGCATTGTGAAGATGTAGTTGTTAGCAAATTAAGGCTAGCAAGATCTTAGATCGTAATCTAGACAGGGGCCAACATTAGTGGCTTGGCAGTTGGACCCTTGCTACAATGTTAATATAAACAAAATAGACAGTCATTTAGGAGACACTTTTTAGAAAAAAAATATACAATATACACATTTAGGGCCTCCGAGTGCCACAATTGGTAGCATTACCTTATTTGGTCACAGACTAGCTTTATAACACCAGCTTCACGGCACCAGCTTCACGGCACCAAGAAAATAGACCAGTATAATAAATCCTCAACGTCTAAAGAAGCTCAGAGCGTCTCCTCTTTGTTTCACAACGTCAAGAAGTTCAAATTCATGAATGATTCTGATCTAAATATTCTTAATAAAGCTATTAACATTGCGCATGCAATCAATAAGTTAAAAGCTGAAAGAATAAACTTTTGCCTTAAGTTATCCGAAAAACAAATTTAGGACATAAATTGGATCACCCATTCTTTTCCTCCCCATCCCTCCTTCACAGTCGATTTAGCCAAGTGGAGAAATAACTACGGAAAAGCGATTGCTGCAGCTAACGCGTCCATATCCTGTATACCTCTTCTTCGTAAAAAATCTCAATCTGAAAATAGTCCAGATAAACTAGCAGCTAGCACACCTTCATCTGAAGTTCAATCAAGTATTTTAAACCAACCTGAATCTCTCTCTAAAGCTAGTCTAGATATAATAGAAATTAACAACCCATTACTTCAACCACAATCAAAATATTTTAATCAACCTAAGTCACAGTCGACAATGTTATCCACTACAACTCTTACTTCTGAACAATTCAATCAGTTATTACAAACTATTTCCCAACCACAACAAAGAACCGTATCAGGAGAACCTGGTCGGTTTAGACCACAAGATCTCGGGTTTTTCGACCCAGACAACGAAAATGTAAAATTAGTTGAAAACCTTGACAACAGCACTGTGTACCACAACGTGTTTAGCTTTACGGCAAGGGTAAAAGCTAAAGCCTTGGGGGTAACGGAAGGTATCTTCGCGGCAAATAGAGTGGCAGCGCAGTTAGACCAGTGCTTAAAAGGAAAAGCCGAGCTTTGGTATACTAATTAGATTTCTAGGACCACAAGAGCAGGTTTGAAAGCCAGCATCGAGAACTGATGTGAAGAGCTCGAGGCTCGCTTTCAAATGTCACCAGGCATCGCATTGGAAAAACTCGAGAAATTGAAATACACAATTACGGATGTGAAGCAAAGAAAAGATCCCGAGGAATTTATGCAATCAATCATAGTGCTAGGTAAAAGTGCCGGCACTGCAACATCAGAGTACGCTCAGATCCTAACAGCACACCGCCACTTAGCAGCAGAGTTGAGAATTCACATTCCAACCCCAACGACAAAAACCAATTTAACTACCTACATGCGGCTACTAAGGGAAAGAAAAAAATGATTGGTTTGATATTTGGAAACCAGTAGATTCCGAGTATAAACGGATTGAACAAAACCGTAACCAATATTTTAGGAAAACTCAACCTGTAGATAGAAATAGATCGTATCTCCAAAATTCTTCATCGGCTTATTCTCAAGATAATTTAAACAAAGACAGGTCTATTCAGAAAAAAGAATTTTATACACCAAACAAGCAATTCGATGGATATAAAGGGAATCAAAGGTTTGGTAAAGCCCGAGCCTATAATACAAACCATGAAACCCCACAAAACTCTACCGAATCTGATATTCAAAATATGGAATTGCATGTTACTGATGAAATTCCCCTTGAACAAATGGAAATTCATAGTGATACAGATGAAAATACACAGGACCAAAATTGTATCCAAGTGGGATGGTTAGATCAGTCAACCTCATATCATCTAGAAAACGTAAATACCAACTCTTTTAGTAGATCCAAGCCAGCAACAAAACATACTGTTTCTGAAAATGAACAGGATGTCCAAAACAAGTGTACAATGTGCACTGCCTTCTTTAACTCAAAAAATAAATTGCATGATCACATTCGCTTAGCCCATGCTAAACCGTCTAACATAAAGGGGCAACAAAAAATTCCTTCTACTACTCCTTATAAAAATCTCAACCTCGAAAACAAGAACAATCCTTTACTACTCGTTAAATCCAACGCACCTCCTCACCTCTCTCCTCCTGGGTATGGATTTCAAGGCTGTCACTACGCGCAAATTCAAATTATCCTTCATAGTCCTGCTAATATCCCTACTTGAGTATGTTTAGATTCAGGTTGTACAATGTCATTAATCGACAAAGATTTCCTCCAGCAACAGTGTCCGGCGTTGAAATTTTCTTGTATGCCAACAACTATGACAGTAAGAGGCATTGGAACACATACTCATGACGCGTCCCAGTTTGTTCAATTAGATATGTTTTTTCCCGACGGTAAAGGCAATGCAGGACATATTAAAAGAGAACTTCATGTTGTGGATAACCTTCCTGCAAAAGTCCTCATAGGTAATGATAAAATTTCTCCAGAAGCGTGGTGCATTGACTTCCAATATAAGAACTTAACAATGCCACATTGTGCCAGCTTAAAATTCCCAATTTTGGTACACTCTATTATTTCAAAACTTAAACCTTCTCTCATTTACGTAAAACATCGGACTATGGTACCAGCACACTCTCATTCACTTGTACCTATATCAGGAAAAAATAATACGTTTCTTGAATTACCCGATGGCGACCTTATATTTCAACCTAAAAAGAACCAATTTTTAACCACATTTACTCATTTAATGCACAAAAACACTCAAAAAATTTTAGTTCAAAATAATTCTAGTAAACCTTGTTCGTTACCTCAAAATATTCTGCTTGGCGAAGTTATAATTAATGACTCTGGGCAACTTACTGAGCTATCTTCCGAAGCGGCCTATTTGTCTGAGATTATTCCTGCAGATTCTAATAATAGAATACCGTGTAAAGAAGCTCTTGCTCACCATGCTGCGACCACTAGCCATAAATATGCTATTCATAAAACTAAACAAGATTTAATAACACCAAACGGAGTGACCATATATGGTAACTCAGATCAACAACGGCAACTACAAATTTTAATGAAACAGTTCTATATTCTTTGGGAAAAGCCTCAACCAGGCTCCTTCGCTAAAACCCCGAACGGAGAACATATGCCAATTCCACTCATTAACGATTAGGAGACCAAATATAAACCAGGTCAAGCTCGAGTTTATCCCGTCGGACAAGCAGATAAAGATGTTATAGATGAAACTTTTAATGATTTACACAGCCAGGGTCGCTTACAATGGACAAAAAGATACACACCCTTCTCCTTCCCATGCTTTGTTGTATAGAAAAATATTCCCACTTCAAGGAAAGGTCGGGTTGTCGTTAATATACGTGCCTTAAATCAAATTACTATGCCAGATGCGTAACCTATGCCAATTCAATCAGAAATCATTGCAGAATATTGCAGGCTGCCCATTTATTTCTACAATTGACTGCGCAAGTTTCTTCTACCAATGGAAGGTTTTACCGGATCATCAACATCGGTTGACAGTTGCAACACACCGAGGTCAAGAGACTTTCAGTTGTGCAGTGATGGGCTTTCGAAACTCCCCAGCATATGTACAACGAATCATAGACACTATTTTGCGCGAAGAGCGTTCATTTGCTCGCACAAATATTGACGACATTGTTGTTTTCTCAAAGTCATTTTCAGCCCACATTCAGCATCTTCAAAAAGTGTGTAGCAAATTAGAACGCTATAACATTCACCTCAGTCCAAAGAAATGTTTCTTAGCCTATCCATCGGTAGCATTGTTAGGTCAAAGGGTTGACGCTTTACGATTATCATCGACTAAAGAAAAAATCGCCGCTATCGCTAACTTAAACTTTCCTAAAAACCTAAAACAATTAGAACACTACCTTGGTCTTACATTGTGGTTGAGAATGTATATACCAAATTATGCTATGAAGGCTGCTTCATTACATGAGCGAAAAGTATTACTTTCAAAAGAGATTAGAAATAGCAGTTTAAGCAAAAGCAAAAGATTAAAAGAGACAGTGCGTAAAACACTATCTGAAATAACTCCCCTCGAAATGAATTCATTCCTTTCCCTCCAATCAGCATTTAAACAAGCCTCAATGCTAGTTCACTTAGATCCGTCTCAACGGCTTTACGCTGATATTGACTCCTCGGCTAAAGGGATTGGCGCTATGGTATATCATTTAGTCATAGATCCCCCAACTCAAAAATTGTCAAAACCAATATTATTCCTATCAAGATTATGGAAATCAGCAGAAACACGTTATTGGCCTACTGAAATGGAAATAGCAGGCCTGTGTTGGATAATCCAGAAAATTCGACATATGATAGAATCTACTAGACTCCCTACTATAATATACACAGATCATAGTGCTACTTTACAGATTGCAACCCAATCGTCGTTAACAACAACTAGCTTGGTACGAATGAACTTGAGACATGTCCGCAGCTCTGAATTTTTAAACCGTTTCAGACTGGAAATCCGATACAAAACTGGGAAAAGTAACACAGTACCAGATGCGCTTTCCAGACTGCATCCAGAATCTGATGAAATGTCACATCAAAATAAACAGCTAGCATACCTTATTGCCACAGTAGAAATTGGGTCCGAATTCTTAAATCAACTCAAAAGCTCCTATAGTGAAGACCCACGAACAAAAAGAATAGTAGATGTGATAAGAAATAACGCCAGCTTAGATAATAATGCAGCAGATCTACCTTTCGAGTTTACGGGTCATATACTATACGCCAAACCAGATGAAATTCACAACCAACTTCGTCCAGTAATTACAAAAAATTTACATGGTGAACTATTCCGCCATGCTCATGATAATCTTGGACATATTGGATATGATAGAATGCACGAACGAATATCAAATAATTTTTATATATTTGACCCCTCTAAACATCTAAAGGCTTATCTATGGCATTGTCGACAGTGTCGGGTGAACAGAACACCAAGACATAGACCATTTGGCGCTCTTCAACCAATCTTGATGCCACCCTTTCTCTTTCACACAATTAGTATTGATTTCATTTTGGCTCTACCGAAAATACCCCTCGAAGGATGGAATGTTATTCTTACTGTGACAGAAAAATTATGTAAAGCGGTTACTATGATACCAGGCAAATCTACTTGGTCCGCTCAAAAGTGGGGTATGGCACTTATTGACCATCTATTGCTTGTTCTTTGGGGATTACCAAGAGCAATTATATCGGATAGAGATTGTAAATTTACAAGTGATATATGGCAAGGGATTTTCTCCGCGCTGGATATTACATTACTTTTCTCCGCGGCATACCATCCTCAAACTGATGGAGCATCAGAAAGAACAAACCAACAGATTGAAATTACTTTGCGTTACATGTGTGCTTGTTTAGAAGATACCTCTAGATGGCCTGAAACTATACCTAAAATCTGTGCTACCTTTAGCAATAGCACAAGTAGAGGCACTGGAAAGCCGGCCATAGAGGTCATGTTCGGACAACGAATCAAAGAACTTCTAGACATTGCCGCAGATATGATGATAGAATTATCCACAGACTCTAATTTAATTCCTGTATATCCAGCCGAACCGCAAACTAACCAAGCTGCACGAATTGAAGCAATAGATGCTATAAAACTTGCAGCTATTTACATGAAGTACCAATACGACTCTAGCCATCAACCTAAATATTTTAATGTCGGAGAATATGTAGCACTTAGATTACATCATGGATTTAGAGTGCCTGGATTGGCAAGCCGAAACATAAAAATTGAACAACAATTTNTATTTTAATGTCGGAGAATATGTAGCACTTAGATTACATCATGGATTTAGAGTGCCTGGATTGGCAAGCCGAAACACAAAAATTGAACAACAATTCGCAGGACCATTCAGAATACTCGAAAGAGTTGGCAAACTTGCTTACCGCATCGACCTGCCTCCTTCAATGGCTAGAGTTCATCCGGTTATTAGCATAGCCCATTTAGAACCAGCTCCTAATCCAGAGAACGTTCCCTTTAATCGCCCCTTTTCTCAAAAAATCATTCAACCTCTAAAACCAGAGAAGCCTCTAAACAAACGAGTGCTAGGTCGGCGAAACGGTGGAGTCATGAAATGGGACTGCTGGATCAATGAGCGTGACTTAAACCAAAGCCTGATTGATAGATATGAACAGACTTCAGCCAGGGCATAAAGTTCAGTGGCAAATTTGATTGTTTGAACGAAAGCATTGCAGGGGCAATGCCATTTTCTGTTCCCGTCAATTGTTAGCAAATTAAGGCTAGCAAGATCTTAGATCGTAATCTAGACAGGGGCCAACCTTAGTGGCTTGGCAGTTGGACCCTTGCTACAATGTAAATATAAACAAAATAGACAGTCATTTAGGAGACACTTTTTTTAGAAAAAAATATACAATATACACATTTAGGGCCTCCGAGTGCCACAGTAGTACTTTCAAATTACAATATCAACGCTAATTCCAACCGATCAATCAAAATTCATTACATTATACTCTCTTTTTATTTAGCGAAGTTCCTACGAGCGATTTTACTGTTTGTTGGGATAATGTGCATAGAGTCTGTCGACAGCTTCTAAGTCTTTCACAAATTCATAAGGCTCCCATGATAGAATAGGATCGTTGAGATATTTAACCAGGAAGGGGGGTTTTTTTTTCCGCGTGGTTTGACATCTAGTATTTCGTCCACAACCTACTCAAGCTCAACATCTACTATAATAGGTGGTGGTGGTAGTGGTGGTGGAATAATTTGCCCCGGTAAGGGGTCTTGAGCAGTTGGTTCGAGGAGTGATACATGGAAAACGGGATGTAGCTTCATTGTATATGGAAGATCAACCTTATATGCATGGGAAGAGATTTTTTTTCAAGATTTTCAACGGCCCAATACGTATATGATTGGAGAGTCGTGTGATGGTTATGTTTCTTCTAAGAAGCCAAACTTTATCGCCTTTCTTAAAAGTCAGGGGAGGAAGACGGGACTTATTTGAGTTTTCTGCCGCAATTTTTTGTGCGTAACGAATTTCTGCTTTGATAAAATCCTTCACTTGCTTAAGGCGTTGTAGAAATATTTTTATTTCGAAGGCTTTTGGTTTTAAGTTGGTGCGAGAAAGGATTTGGTTACAGAGGTTATAGCCATAATTGGCAAAAAAAAGGAGAAACTTTTTTTGAAGTTGATATTGAATTATTATAGGAGAATTCGGCCATCGAGAGATAGTCATACCAGTTATCTTGTTGGTAATTACAATATCCTCGAAGATATTGTTCAAGGATTGAGTCTACGCGTTCTATCTGTCTGTCCGTTTGGAGTGGAAGGCGGTGCTAACTTGGAGCTCAATTGATAAGCAAGAAGCGATTTGACGTGATAGATTAGAAGTGAAGACTATATCACTGGTCTGAAATAATTGATTCTGGTAGGCTGTGTAAGCGAAAGATATTGTCTCTGAGAAGGATAGCTAGATTTAAAGTTGAGCAGGAAGGTTTTGTGGTTTTAAGATGGGCCATTTTAGTGAGATGGTCTACAATTATGAGCAGTGTGTCGAACTTTGACGAAATAGGAAGTCCAGTGATAAAATCTAACAAAATTGATTTCCATTTTTTCTGTGGAATTTCCAGGGGCTTAAGATATCCAAAAGGTGCATGTCGCACTGGTTTTATTCGAGAGCATGCATCGCAATTCCGCAAATATTGTTCTATCGTTTTTCTCATTTTTGGACACCAGAAGTTTTGAGAGATTAATTCAAATGTTTTTGCCCTGCTTGGTTGTCCTACTGCAGGTTGTTTATGCAAATTTGAGATAATTATAGTGCGAAGCTGCTCAGGTACATAAATCATTTCTGATACAAGTAGTAGTCCTTGATCACTATGTCTACAGGATCTAAGGTCAATACGAGGATGACGAGGCAAAGATGTTTCGATGGCCTTCATAATTTCTTGTTCAAACGAATCCGAATTAGGCGATTCTAAAATCTGTTTCGCAAAGGAGTCATCTATATTTTGTACTGAGACTTCTCACTCATTCTCTAGCGATAAACAAAACAAAGACGAATGTAAATTTGTAGACATCAAGTTTTGAGATAAAATCTTTTTTCGTGATATCAAGAGATCATATGGCTGATTAAATTCCTCCTTGAGGTTGTATCTTCTGATCGACGAGTTAGTGCATCTGCTTTTGAGTTTTCAAGACATGGGCGTAACTCGAGAGTCAAGTCTAGTTCAGCGAGGTCTAAGGCCTATCTAGCTTGTCTTCGGTTGAGAATTCTTTTTGTTGTAAATGCCGTAAAATTTTGGTGGTCTGTGATTATCCGAACTAGTGAGCTAAGAATACAAACATACTTTCGGTATTCCTTTAAACTTTCAACGATAGCAAGAAGCTCTTTATCTCCAACAGTAAAATGAATTTCTGGAGAAGACATAATACTCGAGAAGTATGCCACTGGGTTAAGTTTATGACAGAATTTGAATCCAGATGGTATTGAGACAAAATAGCGGATATGACTTTGTCTGAAGCATCTATTTCTGACACAGTTTCCAGGCAAGGATTAAAATGTCGCAGAATTGGTTCTGTTGTGAATGCTAACTTCAATTTGTCAAATACTAATTGCCAGGCTTGTAACCATATATTTGATATTTTTTCGAGTTAGGGCATGAAGTGGCACGGAGAGCTTTGAATAATTTTTAATGAATCTTCTATAAAAACTTGCGAATCCTAAAAATGATTGGATTCCCCTAACATCTCTTGGAAGTTTCTTTTATAAATTGTGTATTAGCTCTAAAAGGAATATATTTTGGAACATTGGCATAACTTACTACCAATCATTCCCTCAAGAGTCCTCATATAAGTCTCTTCATGTAACCCTCCCTCAAGATGGGCAGTTTTAACATCGACTTGATGGATATCCCAGTCTCGAAATGCAGCAGCGGCAAGCAATATTCTAATGGAATCTACTCTTAAGGTTGGAAAATGTGTATCGAAATAGTCGACACCATGAACTTGCCGAAAACCCTGGGCTACTAATCTTGCTTTGAACCTTTCATCTGATTTGAGAGTAAATACCCATCTAGATCCGATCGATTTTCTTTCGTGGAGAATATGAGTTACTGATGAGAAAACTTCCTTCTTCTTTAAAGAACCAAGCTCCTCATTTATAGCCACTTGCCACTTCGTACGATTAGGTCCGCTTAGTGCCTCTGAATAGCTTTGGGGTTTATGAACACGGACCTCTAGATTTAGAGCGCGAAATGTCGGTTACCAAGCAGATCTTGGTGCGATCGGCTATGGTATGCGATTTCTCTTCCTGAATATAGGTAGATTTGTAGCAGGTTCCTCAGGAGTAGGATCTTCCTCTTCATGGTTCGTTTAAGGTAAATTTGAAGTGCCCAGAGAATTCGGAGAATTTTGAGCGGATGCACCGTGTTACGATGAAGATATCTCTACTTCAAGTTCCAAGTTAGAGCTAGAGTTTATGTCTAATTCTAAGATGGGTTCTGAAACTTCACTTTTTGATGTTCGTATCTCACTAAAATTATCTGACGAAGAATTTTTCCAATCCCAAAATGAGTCTTCCAAGAACTTGATATTAGCAGGTACAATTACTTTATTCATACCAGGCTTCGAAGGAAAATTATCACGATATTGGGTTGAAGATTCACAATATCCAATAAATATGCCTTTACATGAAGTTGGAGAAAGTTTGAACCTATGAGGGTCTTTGACATTTATCAGTGAATAACAAATACACCCCCAAACCTTTAAATGAGACATATCTGGAGGATAAGCATTTATTATTTCACCGGTGACAATTTACCTTGTTGCGTTGGGAGTCTATTTCGCAAGTAGCATGCTGTATTAACAGGAGCATTCCAAAAACGTAGGGGAAAGACGAGTATGAAGAAGCATGCATCTAGCCATTTTTACTAGAGTACGATTCAGTCTCTCTGAAATACCGTTTTGTTTTTGTGTATAGGGAGCGCTTATTTGTTTAGAAATGCCATTAAGATCGATAGTCTTGTATTCAGTTCCTCTATCGAAACAAATAGCCTTTATAATTTTACCGGATTGGAAATCTTTTTTCTCTTTATAATCTTCAAAGTAGTGAAGAAAATCTAGTTTACACTTCATCAAATATAACATACTTTCGCGAGAATAGTCATCGGTAAATGTAATAAAATATTAGCTCCCAAATATGCCAGGCGTTCTACATTTACCCCAGGTATCGGAATGAATCAGCTCAAGTATTTCATTTGACCTCTAAGTAGGCCCTCGGTTGATTTTTTCTATTTTTTTGCATCGATTACAGACACCACATGCCTGTTAGAATGACTTTTCAATACAGAACTTATCCATATTCTTAGAGTTTATGATATCAAGCTGAAATTTTGATGCATCAATATTTTGAAGTATATTAGAGTCAATATGTGCGAGACGATGATAAAGAATTTCTGTAGTAGATTTCTGGATATTACGGGAAAGAAGAACATTTGATGAATGACAAGGAAAATGCAATAAATGACCAGAATAAGACGAATGTTTTGTATTAAAGCAAAAGAGCCCACATCTTTCTCTAGCAGTGGCAATAATTGTACCATTTTTCGAAACAACGCTAAGGCCTCCATTTGATGAATTAACTATTAGGCCCCTTGATATAAGCTAACATTCAGAAGCTAAATTCTTTGTACAAGAAGCAACATACTAGAAATTGCAGATTTCTATTTCCTTGCTCAATTTATCATTTTTATATATATAAAATTTTAATTTGACATTGCAAACGCCAGAGACAGAGACGAAGTGACCTGATGCAGTAAATATAGACTTAGAGAAAGGGTAAATACTAGTAAATATTCTTCTATCGCGAAAAATATGGTTAGCGGCACCAGTATCAAGCTCAACGTCATTTTCATCATCATTATCTTTAGATAATAGTGCTCGTTCTTCAATCATCCAAACACCATCATTATCATTATCATCTTTAGTTTCTTCTTCTGCCGGTGTTTCGGTTTTCGGATTGGTAAATTTACCTGGTAGTCGACTAACTCTTTTTTTTAATTTCTTAATCCTTTTTGCTTTCTCGAGATTTTTCGGGATTTTTCGACGTCCACTTTGATCCATCGGGAGTTTCAATCCAAAGAAAACATGTTTCCCGTACGTGCTCCCGTCTCTTACAATGAGTACAGGATTTATTTCTATTAGATCCATGAGTGATATGCCATCCGATATTTTTGAATTATGTGCAGTTATCCCATAATATGCGCATATCGATGCTGCAATCGAAGCTTGAGCTGGATTCCCACCAACTGCATAGTTTTTTGGTATTTCGTGTGTACTCGAGACATGATAAACGTAGCCACTCTATCAAAATGTATAGTTTTGGTGTAAATTGCCAAATCTTCGTCCGTATTTATCATGTCTGCAATTGACTTCTTTTCTGCATTGGTCTTGTAGACATCATAGCCTCTTGACTTTTATCAAGTTTTACACGAATGCTGTCGATAACAGTTTTCCCGAAACCGTTCAACAAATCCTCCTTTCTCAAAATAGGCGAGTTCTTCAAAGGCTGCAAGATACTGGTGATTTAGAAAACAATCAGCATCTCAAATGACTGCTGAACCATTTAGTGCTGATCTTGGATATGCTGTGAAAAAAATTGCTGCCATAAAGCTCTTTGAAGGTCTCACCTATTTTAGGAAAGGGGGATATGTTGAGTGGTGCAACAGAAGTGAATTTTCACACTATCTACATCTCATCCTAATCTCGAAAATACTGGTACCATTTGCACATAATACGATGCGCATGATTTTTCTTTTTTGAGCAACTCAATTTCTCACTCCGCAGTTGCGTACACATCAGGGTCATCGAATGCTGCGTCAAGCGCTTCCATAAGCGCTGATGCTGATTTCAGTTTGAGGGTTTCAACCATTGTTAAGATCCACGATTTTTTGAGACCATTACGGGTGACCATCGCCCAAGATTTCTCTTGTTGCTTTTGAGATCTAGTTGGTTCCATAAGTTCGACCTGTATATCTGCAAGCTGGGAAATAATGATATGTTTGGGAGTAGTAATCAAAGGCATATTCTGCTTTACAACATTTGTTCTGTTTGAGCTCTTCATTTTGTTTGGGGGCATAGTTTGAGGTAGCTAAGTATGCGGTTGATTCCCGAAGATACATTCTGATATGTTCGGTCTCTTCTATTTCAATATTCTCCTTATAGATTGAAAGAGTACTGTCAATGTTGCTATAGATGCTTGCGCAGATTGAAAGACGAGCGTGTTAAGCACATTCTTAGCGTCGTCTTGCCGCTATTATTTCAGTTATCTCTATTGGGAGATAAGTATTACCTATGTTCATGTACTTATTTGGACTAGGTTGGACATATTTACCATCATGTAGACTTGAGGCACTTTAAGGGGGAGGAATAGCCATATTTATTGGCCTTTTTGTTGCTATTGAGTCGGGAGATGTTGTTATTGACGGAGGTGGATCATGTGGTACGAATGAGGGGTGGGGGGGGGGGGGGGGGGGGGG
>QVIK01000044.1:51917-72185 GCA_003957845.1 Oidium heveae | reverse complement strand
GGGGGGGTGGAAGATTTGGGGTGGTTGAGAGTTCAAAGCATTCAAAGTCTTATTATTCTGAAGTAGAAAATCCAAAGATACACCCCCCACATATTTATTGAGATTATTATTATATCACCCTCAGAGTAACCATCCCTCTCATCACTCGACAGTCGCTGCCTCTCCTTCGACCGTGGCTTCTTGCACGACTTCCCCTGACACCAACTCTTCCACGACTAGTTACCATTTGCCTTCCAGGTAGTGGCTCATATTCCATAGCAGCGTTCACAAGTTTAAAAAGAGATAAATCGCATTGAGTGGATGCTATTTGAGATCGAAGAGGTGACTCTATAATGGAGCCAACAAGCTTACGAAGAGTTCTAAATATAGCAGGATCTCGAAGTTGTAACAAAAGATGAAAATCAAGTGAAAGAATTTCAAGTCATGATTTTTTAAAGTACCAATGATATCTTAATTTTTTCCTCAGAAAGCCTAGAAAACGATCGAAGAGAAGTACCGAAAGTTCTAGGCAGTCTTCTAGAATATGGACTTCAATTACATATTTCCATGCGTGAATTAGGAACTAAATGTACCAAATTAGTGTGGCTAGAAGAATGGATCCTGAAAAGGTGAATACAGTCAAATCTGTCAGATCATTGCTAGATTTTGCAAACTATGATAGGCTTTTCATAAAAAATTTCACCATGTTAGAAAAACCATAGACAAATTTACGCATAATTGGTTGATTTGGTCCTCGAGACTATCAATATTTTGATTCGCAGCAGTCAATTTAGATTCGTGCCAAGTCTCATCGGGAACGAACACGTTGCAGAAGCTCGGCGATGCTGTTAAATAAGAGTTTAGGGTCAGAGTCATATTGTTGTTGTAAGGACTCTTCATGATTAATGGCAGCTGAAGTCATGGCCAAGAGATAGGAGTTATTTATTTGTCAATTTTGCACGGTACAGTTTCTGGGCGCAACGTAATCTAAGGAATTGCAATGTAGCTGTAGGTGTGTTTACCGCAGGATGCAAAGTAAGATATAGAAGGGAGTGGTGGTGTATTGATGAAAAGCTATGTTGGGTTAGGTATCTATAAGATAATAATGATCAGTCCTAGGAATAGCGGCTGATACGCCGATTTTGAATGTCTGCAATTTGCGCTGGCTGGCGTAGGTGATCTCATACGCTTGGCGATGAGTCCTCCGTACACAACTCCCAGTGTATCATTTAAAAAAAACTCTCTAAAATAAGTATCTTTGTGCAGGGATGGGCTGGGCTAGAGAGAAGGAAGTTTCTAGAAAGACGAAACAACCTCTTCCAAGTGTATTTAGTAGTTACTCGTAGCTCTATAATTTACGCCCTTTAGAGTTAGATCATCACTAAACTGTACCGACCAAATTGCTTAAGCGTTCTGTTTGAAAACCGTGACACCCATGAAGAGAAATGTGTATTGAGAGATGATGCTGTAAGAGGACGTTACGTGAAGAGGAAATCTCTACTCCACGTATTGGTCTCAACTATGTATATACGAAAATAAATCCCTTAACCATCCTCTAGACTATCTTCTTACCAAAATACGCTGTAGTCCCCACTCTCCGTAAGAGGGAGCGCCGTTTGAAGGGGATTAATGTTTCCCGACAAACACCATTTGCCATGTAGCCGCTTGCTACATGCAGAGCTAAGCGATACTTGTGAAACTAGTCACACCCCATCTATGTTAGCTGCACACACTCCGTGAATGCGCGGTGAAGAGTGAGGAATGCCTTGTAGTTAGCGCCGTACATGGCGGTTCGATGCGTTTTTTTTGTGACATGGATTTTTAACTTTAAATCCGATGATACTTTTTAGTATCTCATATAGTTCCCATAGCAATTTTCTCTTTGTAATCATCTATTCTAGCCATTTTGTTGTTGTTGTTGTTGTTAGCGCGTTTATTGGGAAATAATAGAAAAAAGAGACGCATTGCTTACCGTCATCCAATAAGCGAATGCGATTGATTGTTGGGTGAGTCCAAGGGACCCGAACAATTAATTACCTGCACTCCTCATTAGGACCAAAGCACTCGTGCTATATATTGATACAGAACATTGGATTTGATCTTATGTGGTAGATGAAGGGGTAATTGTGATAGCCTGTAACTTGGCCCCTGCGCGAGTTATTTGACGTCGACGCTTAAGTATGAATTCGTGTATTCGGGATACATATGTTCAGATCGAGAATGAAGATTTACAGCTTCATGTTCAAATAGAGATGCTTTCTACGTGTACTTGAATCTCTCTCACTCCTCCAATGAAGCTTCTTTCCTATCGCCCTTGGGCGGCCTCTTCCCTTCATGTTATGAGGTTCTAATAGAAACGCCTTGATTCAATATTAGAAATTGATGTGATTAGGTAGTTCAGGGTAAGAATATTCAGGAGAAGTGCTGTGACTAAGCACGGACTATAACGATATATTGTCATAGCCTTGGCACTCACAGTCTCTATTTATATTGATATATTAATTACTATGGAATAACTATTGAAACTACATCACTGTTCACATGTGATGCTGTGGAAGATTCTAGCATGATACAGACAATGATCTACGTATGAATGTTGTTGTTGTTGTTGATGATTGAAATGCCCCTATGTTTGAGCCAGGATGGTGGTGAACAATTTGGTTCACCGAGATTACAAGACGATATTAAGATGAAGCCTTTGGAAATATATAATCGCGAAGTGAGATCAGGACATTGTGAATGGATCAGGGTCATAAACTTACTACAGTTGTTGCGAAACTCTTTCTGCACCACTTCGCCTACTTAAAACAGACTAACTACTCCCAGTGAACATTAATCACTAAAGAAGAAAACTTCATTGTTAAGTTTATAGAGAGATGTAGTTCTTCTCGTGTAGTTAGGTGAAGAGTATATCTCTTATATAATAATAAACATCATACTAATTACTTATATTATGTCTATATAACATTAACCACATCCAGTTGCCACCCATAGGCAGTATAATGTTTTGAGTCAGCTTTTAACCATAATAGAAATTCTAAGATACTCAACCACCTTTCCACCATATTTCTTCAGAGCTTTAAGTTTTTTCTCATACTCTTCTCTACTAGTAAAATTGAATACGACTAGCCAGGCCTCCCCCCTCCACACAAAAGGCTTCTCTATCCTGAAAAATCGTTAAATTCTCTTTTGGTTTTTGCTACCACATTCATATTTATATGCCAACGGCAAAAGATGTGGGGTGCAAGAGGGGAGGCATATTCAAGGGCTTGATCCCTATCTAACACACAACATTGGGGCTGTTAAATGTCCTCCTTTACGAATGCTTTGACGCACTCCAGCACCCATCTTAAATTCGACTCTTCCTCTCCACTGACAAAAGCAATAGCTAGCTGTGGTGTCATATTATTTCCGAAGTAGCCGTACATGTTGATTAAAGGCTTGTAAAATCAGATAGTCTTGTGAATCGCTACCATATGTAGAACATCTGGAGACTTATGCTTGAGCTTAGTGCAGTCAGGTGCTACAAGATCATCTTTATCTTTTTTTGTTGTGGAATAAAAAACTCAATTTCTCGGACTGTTTAGCCAATTATTGAATCAGCGTTAGCCCTTCCAATTCCTCAATTCTTTTGCTTGCTCTCATATTATATGTCTCTTTTTGCTAGCTCAATATCTCAGTCCCATTCATGACTGCTAGAATTATGGAAACTTTTGTCATTCGAGATACTAAGGTCTTCCCGAATTTTTCTGTCGATCTATTAGCATTAGGCACTTTAAAACGATGTGCTGGATGAATAATGGGTCCATCTGACGATTCGTAATTGTGGTTCTTCTCTTTATATCTGGTTTTCTATATTCCTGAAGGGGACTTTTTTGCATTTGTTCTAAAGGGACAGTTATTCTTTCGACTTTCTGTGTTAAAAAGTTTCTTTGATAAATAACTATCTTGATTTTTACGGATTTAAAGATTTTCTCCCGCATCACAGTCGTGAATTCGTGTAATTCCATTTTTGTACCTTTTCTAATTCCGAAGGATAAGACTGAATTCGTAAGGAACACAATTTTATTGAAATACTTGAAAAAGTTTATGTTATGAATCATATTCAGTTCTTTCTTCAATGGGAGAGCCAAGTCTAAAACGAATTGTTGGAAAATCTAAAGGATGGATGGGCTTGTCTGAATAGAGGTGCTAGAGCGACTTATTTGTATCATTCTAATGATTGGAGCGGACCAGCCATTGTGACAAATACAAATGTAGTATTGTGTGGGGAAGTTAGGCAAATATTAGAGGTGAGAAGTAGACGCCATTAGAGAGTTAGTTGTAATTGAACAAGTCAATCATACCTTGGTGTATACACAAACTAGGCGGGTTGAATCAACGTAGTTTCGTTGTCCTAGCAACTTTCGAAATTACCTATGCAACAACGGGGATTTATCAAAGTTTTTAGTATCTCAAACGTGGTTGGAGCATTCGTCTCGTTATCTTCAGTCGGAAAATCAGAATCATCACTTCCAGATCATCCGATTTCTCCGTCAGTATCTGACAACAGAGATATTAGAAGTAATAGTACATCTGACAGACTTGGATGTATTTTGATCTAGTCAGTGATGGTAGGGAGTTTTGGATGATGGCGATTTAGTTTTGTTCTTTGGTTTCATCTCGAAGCCGTCGTTTTTTTCTCCATATTTTCGTACTTTATGTCGGTTTTTACAGCTCCTTGCATGATGATTCATACCATTACAAATATAACATGTTTCACTTCTATCTGTATCTAGATAGGGAAATCCTATGGACCGAACGTTTTTTTCCAGTTTCATTATGTAATCTGCGGCCGCTTACTACGTCCACTTTCTATAATCTCTATATACCACCTATTTAGTTATGCAAGCCACAGTTGCCTAGGCAATAATTGCTATGTATTTATTTACTTGACCATTCTAATAGTTGGGGATTTATTTCAACTACCCAATACTCTTAAAAAATATAAATCAAGTTGCTAAAAATAGTTACATCGAGCCTAATCTATTTATTGTTTTTCTAATTCAATCGAAGTTATTTATCATATCTAAAAAGTCTGAAATCACCTTCCCCATTCCTACTCATTTCATTGTGGAAAACGACCATTTAACTTATCATTTTCCATCTAATACTAAGAATGATTCTGAGATAGATCGAGGAAGAGGATGAGTTAGCCAGCTTCATATTTACCCTAAAAATTTTTACAGTTATCAGAAGGAGGCAGTTGATGCTATCCATGCCCATTCTGTACTTGCTGGGTATCATATCGGAATTATATGTCACGGGAAAAAACATGGACGGATCAAGCATGTGGATATATTTCGAAATTTTATATGGTGGAAGAATTAAAAATTCTCGAAATTATAAGGAATTCGGGCCTATGTCAAGAAGAAAGGTCACATGAAACTTATGATCATAGCTGTTCAACGAAATGATCCTACAGATCCATGGAAGATAGTTTACTCAGAAGGCAGACAAAATTTGTATATAATTATGGGAAAAATATCCCAAAGGACCTTCCAAGTCTGCGTCGTCGGGACCAAATGAATGTTACTAACTTGATTCTCGTGGTCAATATAAGAGTAGGGATATGACCTATCCAGACACTGGCCAGCTTAGCTTTTCGTTCCAATGAAATTTTCCCATGGCAAAAGATCTTGAAAATGAAAGGCTGAGACCTCGTAGGCAAAGACTTTAACAGAGTGGAACGATGATTCAATGTCTTGTAGAACAATTGAAGGAGGGAAACTACTTGTTCCTAAGTTATGTTGACGACAATGTACAGATTGAAAGATTTTTTGTCATTCATCCCGAAAGTATGAAAGTTTTTAAAAATATACAGAGGTCTTAATCATGGAATATACCTACCGGATAAATAGATTTAATCATCCTACACAAAACATCGTAGGGTGCATGGCCCAAATACGTCTATCTCCTAAGATCTAGCAACTTGATAAAAAGGACAAGAAGGCAATTTTTTAGGCACTGGATCAGTTCCGAAAAATGCTGAACGGTAAATTAATTCCTTTCTAAAATAGGTCGTTACTGTTCGAGATCGCTTTATATTAAATGCAATAAGTGAGATATTTCCTAGGTCAAGGCTAATCATATGCCTGTGGCATATGAACAAAGAAGTTGAGCATAACGCTCTTTTTAAGCTAGAACGACTAAAATGGAAAGAAGTTCTAAAAATCAATATAGAGTGTAAAAGGACTTGGGTATTTTTGAGTCCCTTTCTCGGAATATTTCACGCAAAAGAAGAAGCAGAATACGATCAAATAACTGCAAGCATCCATGGGATATAGCTTAAAATTTCCTATTATCTATAACTGAAGTGGCACTCCCACAAAAAGTTCCTCTTCCCGATTGGGATGACCAACACGCACATTTTGGCACCCTAAAAACATATCGTGTGGAAGAGATCCATGCGTAGCTGAAAGTATTGATATAATCATCAAGATTTGACCTTGTAAGATAATCTAACCAAGTTGCTGTCGCGTGAAGCCTATTTATCAAAAAGTTCCACTAATAAATAAATAAAGGGGTTTACTAAGTTTAAATTTTCACCTAAAAGGGATTGTCTTTATTTGTGTTATAGTGATGATAAGCCGACATATTTTTCAAAATTACTGCAGACTAGCTTGAATTAGCACGAAGAGATATCAGCAAGCTCTACAGCAATTCCTATGACCCAGCTAATCAACTTAAAGTTTGTAATCATAGTCTTGTCTCAGGGGTTTTTAGATTCCTTGTAAGCGCCTTTTATGCGGTATTCTAGAAAAGCCAAAATATCGAGTTTAAACTTCGGAATTTCATATCCATGGTAGCTTGGTACCACTATGAGTAGTTTTAATATAACTAGCAGTACTAGTCAAGAAGATAATGTAGATATTGTCCAGAAACCTACCATTCTTCCATGGTGAGTCTCTAAAGCTCGGAGAAGGACGGGAAAAGTCAGAATGAATAGCACAATTAGAGCAGATTTCGCATTTGGAACGACTGCTCCAAATGATTCAAACTCGTTAAATCGACGGAGCCCAGCGGGGTCTTCTAGCTCGTTCTGTAACTGAACAGGCGCTCCAAGCTAATAGCAAACTAGACGGATTGGAAAAATGACGGGTACCACGCTCTTGCAATGTTTATGATATGCTGGGTTATAACTTTCGTAGATGCGCCAGATATTGGTTGAAACTGAATATATTTAGAAAATTAATACAGGTATATGTGTGGGACTTCGCAAATTTTTTGTTTTATTTGAAGAGATAAATACAAAGGCAATCGTCGTTGATCGTGTCGTATGCTTTTGAATGAGGTTGTGTACTAGGTTATAGGATCTAGTAGCTGTTCGAATCATCATTCACTTAGATAAAAAGTCCAAATTTCATTACATAATATGCACAACTTCTAGTCGATTTATGAAATTTGTTGCTTTAGAAAAGCTGAGGCTGGGCATAGTAGGCGGCCGCATATTACATAATTGATTTGAAAAAAACGTAGGATTTCCCAAAAATCGGTGCATGGTCCTTAGCAATTCCCCGCGATGCAAAGATAAATGCCTGCGTTTCTCGGCGAATCCCACCACCTAATTGGCTTGTTCGGACTAGGGCTACATGATAGCGATTGCCCACTGTCCCCATAAACCACTCGAGCACAAAAGTGAATAGAGAACTCATACATGCCGCTCGCCAAAATCGATATCGATAACTGTACTCTTTTGTATCAATCAATCAATCAATCAATTATCAGTTGCTACTTATGCATGTACATGAAAACTTTTACTAGAATTTTTTTCTTTCTGGCTCATCTTGCTCTCTAATTATTTCCATTGTTGTCGTTGATTACCATTTTGACTACTATTATTATTCTACATATTATTTACAGCTTCTACCGCCTACCTTTCTTCCGCTTAGCCCATTCCACCTTTGCTCGCCCCTTTACCGGTCAACTAAGTGTCAAATGATAAATTACTTTCCACAGTCACAAATCATAAAGCTCTAACTGTTTAGGTCTTCGAGGGAGTGTGTTCTAATAAGACTAATGGCCGTTACATCTCAGCTTATTCCTCGCAACCTAGCTCATTATTAATCCGTATCGATACGTATAGTTACAACATCATAAGCCCTAGTGAGAAATTCTTCCTTTCTGCTCCTGTAAGTTACGGCTAGGATTGCAGAGCGTCAATATCTGCGCGTTTACAACTACTCTTGACGACCGTCTCACGAGAAGATGTACTACTTGCGACGATGCGTTAGCTAGATCTCGGGGCCTCTCGCAAAATCACCATGCTTATGACTCTTCAATCCAATAGTACCGACATACTTTTAGAACAGATAATCTCAATAATTCCGAGAAACCCCACCATCAGCTCTCATTCTAATTGGACTGAATCAACCAGTAATCCACGAACAGTTAATCCCATATCTACAGACTTAAGTAGCCCAAGCAAACGCTCTGAGGTAAAAATATTTTCGTCAATTAATTGTAAGGCGCCTCAGACAACAAAGTCGGTCCAAAACTCGTGGTCTTTCAGACCCAGTGACTCACTGATCCCTATGAATGGACTTTTGGGTAACGCGCCGCTGCCGGTAATGTTTGTGCGGGCTCTTTATGATTACGATACCGATGATCGGACGAGTTTAAGTTTTCGTGAGGGAGATGTTATACAGGTCATAACTCAATTGGAGAGCGGCTGGTGGGATGGGATTATCAATGGTGTCCGAGGCTGGTTCCCTAGTAATTACTGTCAAGTAATTCGAGGCCCCGAAGATATGATCGGTGATAGAGTTAGCGGAAATCGACAAGATAGCGAGGCAGGCGATCTTGATGACAGTGAAGCCTCGGATGAATACGAGGGTCATTATGAAGAAAACGGGGCTATGTCTGGACGTGAAAGGTATCCTAAGTTATTAACAGAGAGAAATGAGCCAGGGAAGAATCGAGCTCGAGCCGACTTTTGGATACCACAAGCTACCTCAGATGGTAGGTTATTCTACTACAACACCGAGACTGGTGAGACGAGTAGTGAGCTCCCTTTTGAGTCACCCTCCTCGGATGAAAAAGATCCAAGAGATCGGTCTAAAGTTAATTTACTAGATAAAACCAAATTACCCCAGGAATGGAGGCCTCGGGAATATTCACAAAGTGATACAGACGATACGGATAAAATTCTAGGTCTCGATCTTGGAGGAAATTTAAAGTCTCGGGCTATAAATCATGTACTACTCTCTTATCTATTATGAACTGAGGAAAATGAGATTTTTACTGACATAAATTTGATTAGTCTCGTCAACGCTCTTACGCATCAGAAAATATATCCCAGTCCTCTGGCTCAGCCCATGGAAACTCAATGACAACGCGATCTCGTAATGATTCAACTACTTTCAACACTACTCCTTTAATTAGCAAGCCCTCTGCTAGCATCTCTCAATTAAATCCCTCCTCTTTTTCTATGATACAAGCTGGAAACTTATCTCGTAATCTCTTTGATGATTGTCTATCCGTATCGCTAACTTGGAATAAACTTGTTGCTAATATGAAAAGAGCTGTTGATAGATATAGAGACGCCATAAATGAAAATAAAAGATCAGAATACGTGCGTCGTGCTGAGGATATTTCAGATCATTTACGATTGCTCCTAGCAGCGGGCTCTGGCACAACAGATAATCACTCTGGACAGCCTTCAATAATCTCAACAAATAAAGATCTCTATCCACACTTTCGGGATATGATGTCAAAATTCTCAAAATTAGTCATTTCTTCACACATTGCCGCAGCTGATTGGCCTAACTTAGAATCCCACCAAAAATGTTTGCAGGAGGCCGAAGGTGTATTACACGGAGTTTCTGAATATGTTAAGGTAGCTAGAAAGCAACGAGGCGAAATTATTCCAAGACTAGTGCCAGGATTTGTTATCAGTACTCTTAAAGGAGGAAACTGGCAAAATAATGGGGTTGGCCCAAGAGATCCCTTGAGTTCACCCTTTCTGCTTAAAAATGATGGCCCAGATGATATTTTAACAAGTCTTAATCCATATTTAATTGAGCAAATGGATGAATTGAAACGGCTACTTGTCTCACACACTCGAATACTTGAGGAATGTCTTGTCGTACCTGAAAAATTCATCACTCCTGCCCGGCATGAGGCAATAGGTAACATTATTTGCCATGCATTAAAAAGAGTACTGGAGGACTTCAAATCATGGATCTCAATTGTGGAATCGATAAATTTGTCTTTACTAGGGAGTAGCTTCCATAACCCACAACTGGCTGATTTCACTGTACTAAAGCAAGGATTATATGATTGTATGTCGGACTTGTTGCTCAGCTGTCAAGCAGTCACTAGTCCGCTTGGCGACGAATGGGCAGAAATGAAATGTCAGCCGTTGGAGGCACGGCTGATGCACGTTCGACTTTGCGCGAAGTTATTGGAAACAAAAATGTCTCAAGTTGGATTTTCGTTGCAGCTCTTGGGCGAGCAGATAGAGATGTCTCAGGTAGCACCACCTTCAGCTGAAGAAGGTACTGGTAAATCTCATGAGACTCGAATACCAGAGAATCCTCCTCTTCACCGATCACACAAGCCTACCGATTCTCGATCGATAAGCTCTGCCAACCGACCTGGCATGTCTCAATCTTTCAATGCTGAAAGCGATGCAATTGCAAACTCTCGAAAAGCTGAAGCATCAAAAGTCCGAAAGTTCTTTGGAGAAGAACCAGTTCGCCGAGATCAAGTACTCTCCATACGACCTGAACAAGCTGGGCTTCATGTTGATGAAATACCCGACTATCTTAGGCTTGATCATGAAGATGATCTTGCCTATGATTATAAAGTCCAACCTCCACAGCTAAAAGGTGGAACATTAGTGGCACTTGTAGAGCAATTGACTCGCCATGACAAATTAGACTCAAACTTTAACAACACCTTTTTATTAACATATCGCTCTTTTACAACTGCACGTGAACTATTCAGCTTATTGGTACAACGGTTCCAGATTCAACCTCCATCGGGAATAAGCCAGTCAGATTACGAAGTTTGGAGAGATCGAAAGCAAAGACCAATAAGATTTAGAGTTGTCAATATTCTTAAGAGCTGGTTTGATAATTTCTGGATGGAAGACCAAAGTGAAGAAACAAAGGTTATCATCCGCGAAGTTTATACATTTGCTAGAGATACTGTGAAGACAACAGAGACTCCCGGCTCTACACCGCTTATGAGTATACTCGAACAGCGACTCCGTGGACAAGATACTACGGCAAAGCGGCTCATTCTGAATATGAATCAAACTACTCCCCCACCAATTTTGCCAAAGAATTTGAAAAAGTTCAAGTTTTTAGATGTTGACACAACAGAGTTTGCTCGTCAGCTCACCATTATAGAAGCAAAACTCTATGGCAAGATCAAGTCTACCGAATGTTTAAATAAGACGTGGCAGAAGAAATTAATTGACATCGATGCCGATCCCGCTCCAAACATCAAAGCATTAATTGTTCATTCAAATAGATTATCAAATTGGATTGTAGAGATAGCTTTATCCCAGCCAGATGTGAAAAAGCGAGTTGCAGTACTAAAACATTTTATTATCATTGCTGATGTATGTTATTTCCATTAATTTAATTCTTTAATGAGTGTGCTGATTTAATTAGAAATGCCGACAATTAAATAATTTTTCAACTCTCACATCTATTATGTCTGCCCTCGGAACAGCACCTATTCACCGACTCAAACGAACTTGGGATCAAATACCTGCAAAGGCAATAGCTATCTTGGAATCCATGAGAAAACTTATGGCAAGTACCAAAAACTTTGGGGAATACCGAGAATCACTTCACCTCGCGAATCCACCATGCATTCCTTTCTTTGGTTTGTCTGATACATTCATTTTCGTGTTCTAAGAGCTAATAAGGTTTAGGTGTATATCTGACAGATTTGACATTTATTGAAGATGGGATTCCGTCTATTATTAAAAAATCTACCCTGATTAACTTTGCCAAGCGTGCAAAGACGGCAGAGGTGATTCGAGACATTCAACAATATCAAAATGTGCCCTACGCCTTGCAAGCGGTACCTGAGTTACAAGACTATATTTTGAATAATATGAATGCAGCAAGTAATGTGCATGAAATGTACGAAAAAAGCTTAATAGTAGAGCCACGCGAGAGGGAAGATGAGAAAATCGTGAGGTATGTAATCATTAATACGTGAAGATATTTTGCGCTAGCCCTAAAAAAAGATAAGCCGACTAATTAATTAATCATTATATAGGGTTCTCGCAGAATCCGGATTTCTATGAGCTTTAACCTAACAGTATCTTTTTACAGTGCGGAAAAAATTGGCCTTAATGGTAATATGTGGCTCGAAAGCCAATTGATTATATTGTCATGATTCCAATTCTATTTTAAAATCTACAGAGCCATTATATTTCAACAAAAAATATTCTTAGAAACTGTTTACTAACAGTGAGTCCTGAGAAGAAGATGATGGTTGGAGGTGAGCTCAGATAATAGGGCGGTGCTTGGCCACTTCATGACGCTATCAACTTGAAAATATTTTCTGGCAAGCGGTGATTTGTGCTAGCCAAAAGTCAACTCAGACTATCAAAACTGTAATGCCACAAAAAACGCTGTGATACTTAGTAGGCGAAATTCTGGGCGCATAGAGTTTAATACCATAGATTAGCTTTGCATTAAAGCGAACTATCTCACATGATAATATGAAGAAACTCCATCAAAGTTGAGCGTCATGTTAGTCTTGGAGATTCAGTATAATAAAATGCTAATAGACGGTTCCCCTCTTACTGCGCTATCGCTTGTAGTCAGCGAAAGTTCATATTAGCGGAAACTTGTCACGTTTTATGAAACGTGCATAGAACGTGCATAAGATTTTCATAAGCCGTTCACAAAGTTTTCTGCATCTTTTCATAAAATCTTCCAACGCTAGGTCACAAACGGTATTAAATGTACATGTTCATTTGATAAGTGTTCACAGTTGTACATGTAATAATTATTATTGTTGGTAGTTACTATTTCATGCCTTTCCTCAGAAAAAAATTAACAATTCTTACATTAAATAAATAAACTATGCAATGAGTGACTCAATAACTACTCATAATAATTAGTAATATCTGACATTTTGGTGAGGCTTATTAATTACTTCTGAATTTGGTGATGAAGTAGTGACCACTAGTTGTAATAATTTTTACATGTACAACTATGAACACTCAGAAAATGAACATGTACATTTAATAGCGCTTGTGACCCAGCGTTGGAAGATTTTATGAAAAGTTGCAGAAAACTTTGGGAACGGCTTATGAAAAGCTTATGCACGTTTAATGCACGTTTTCATAAGACGTGACAAGTGCTTTCGCCTACTACATGCGATAGCGCAGTAAGAGGACAACCGGCTTTTATACCATTATGATCAATTGATTGGTCAATAGTAAGTAAATTAGAAACCTGAGATTAAGCCTGTGATTTGATTTGATTTGATTTGATTTGATTTGATTCCATTCCATAAGCTTAAGAGCCATAGGCGCAGGCCTGGTGTTAATCTAAGGTTGGGCTAGCAGAGCCGACAGGGATAACTCCCAAAGGGTGAATTATGAACAGTGGTGCAAAGCCTCGCATCAGGGATAATAATATTCCTACTAATCTTTGTGCTAGTTGAAGCTTAAATAATTGGCCCGAAATAACCAACTACATTTACTCCTTCGTTATCTACACACACAACCACATTAACATACTCACGACCATAGACACGAACTTTATGGACGAAGGATTTTATTCTCATAAATCCTCTACACATGAGTAATAAGCAGTCACTACGTTCTAAAACCGTTTCCAAATCGTTGAATAAAGATACCTGCTTCCGAGCTGATGATATATCAGGATAATTTATTTTACTTGGATCAAAACACACCTCGAAGCTGATCTGAATCAATCAAAACCAGCAACTCATGAAGAAACTTCTCGTGGACACATTGGGTATTCACTTCGTCGCGAAATTGCGGCACGCAAATATGTTCAAGATGGGTAGCTCACGACTAGCACACCCAAATAACATTGGAAAAAAAAACCCCCCTCCCCCAAGAGTTTCGCCAAGTTACCTCCTGATCAATCTAGTCCAAATTGAATAATCGAGGAGAGGATATGAGCATTATCCGGCTGTGATTCTGTAAGTGATTAAGAGCTTACAAACCTCATTAAATAAATACATGACCAGTGTTTAGCCGTTTTAAAAGGTAGATTATAAAATTAGATTTTGAATTTTGAATTTTGAATTTTGAATTTTTGGAAATAGAATTTGTTGTGATAGTTTCATGAAGATATATGTCATGCTTGATTTGAGCCATCTCAGTAGAGTGTAAAATAGGATGTGAAAAGATTAGATGGAACTCCTTTTAGAATTATCAGATAATAAAGGTTTTATACTGATGCACTCATGAATTCGAAATGTTTATGTTGACCTGCTTCCAATCTTTCTTTCGTATAACGTCATAAGCTACCGCGATACCCAATTATATCAAGAGAATTGAAATCTGCAAAGAAAGATCCTAAACAGCGACTAAAAAATGACATCGCCTATGTAAAGATAGATTTGGACGGTAAGGTTGAACGCATTTGGGGACATGTAATAGAAAGCCATACATATAATATTAGTCTGGGTGACCCCTAGATGAGGGCGAATAATGTGAACTATAACGCTCGAAATCGATCGATTTGTTTTGGAGCAGCTAGATGGCATATCATAAAGGCAAAAGGATGGGACAACCACTTGTCACCAGAAATTGCTGCAAAAGTAAATAGATGTAGGGTTAGTATTAGAAATTCCCGACAAATTCTTAGTTCTCAGTTCATGACTATAAAGGTACGCGCACTAAAAGTCTAAACTTGAAATTATCAAGATATTTACAGCTTCCATCTATAATATTAACAAGGCCTTAGAGATCAAAATAAAGCAGACTCCAGAAGCAATAGCGCATAGTCTAGTGGAGGAAATCAGACATAAAGCCAAATACTTTACTGAAGATGAGGCCCACGATCTACCGCCCCATCGACCAGGCGTGGATACAAAAATAGAATTGATCAAGGATAAAAAAGACATAGAAAAAGAAATTTCCCTAGGTCCTCTGTATGGTATCTCGAGAGAAGAATAACTAGTTCTAAGAAAAATATTGACAGATCACTTGGATCGAAATTGGATTCGTGCTTGTTCCTCACCTGGCGGAATGCTAGTATCATTTACTAAAAATTCTGGCAGTGGTCTTCATTTTTTTGTTGATTATAGAAGCCTAAGTGCTATTACTCTGAAAGATGGGCATCCATTTCCATTGATCAAAGAAACACCCAGAGAATTGATTAAGTCCACTAGGAAGTCAAAAGTAGAAGTTCGGGTGGCATTTCACAAACCAAAAATAGTCTTCCCACGCGTTGTGGCTTATTTGAATGGCTTGTGACGCTTTTTGCGCTGACGGGTGCCCCAAGTGCATTTCAGCGTTATTTTACTAGTGTTCTTTGGTGATTTTTTTTCGGAGACTTTTGCCCTGCCTACTTAGATGACGAATTAATATATACCACTGGAGATATTACAGATCACTGGAAAAAAGTCAATAAGGCTTTGGAGCGGCTAGGCCAACGAGGACTCTAATTAGATCCATGAAAAAATGAATTTGCCGTAAAAGAAACCAAATACTTGGGATTTGTCATAAGTCTTGAAGAGGGAATTAAAATAACCGGAAAATGTATTAGCTACCAAGACCTGGCAATTACCAAAGTCAATAAAAGCAGCTCGGAGCTTTATAAGTTTAGCAAAATTTTATCGAGGCTTTATCCCAAATTTTGGTAGCACCGCAGCACCATTATTAAGTCTAACAAAAAAATAATACTGCATTTAAATGGGAGGAGCCACAGCAAATAGCTTTCGAGCAACTTAAAGGAATTTTTATTACTGCACCAATTTTGGCGATGTAGGACGATGACGAGGAAACAGTGCTTGAGGCTGGTTGTTCTGGTTATGTCCTTGGTGGATGATTTTCCCAGAAAGATAAAAACGAATTGCTCAGGTCAATTGCATACTTTTCAAAAAAAATTAACTCCATCAGAATTTAATTATGATGTTCACAATAAAGAATTTTTAGCAATTATTCGTTACTTAGAGGAGTGGAGAGGTATGCTCATAGCACTAAGTGAGCCCAGCCATTCATCGTGGTGATAGATTACGAAAATTTAAAACTTTTTATTACTACTCGAAAAATCAATGAGCGTCTAATACGATGGACATAATTCTTATTATATATAGGCTTCAAGTTGAAATACTGTCCTAGCAAGCTTGTCGCAAGGCTGGATTGAAGACGGGAACAAGATATGCCACAAGGACTGAATGATGATCGGCTTAAAAACCGACATCGACAGTTGATAAAAGACTCATGGATATTAACAACAAAATGTTACCACTCGATTCTTATTAAGAAAAAAACAATTACACTAATTCCTTCAGACTCAACTATGTTCTAAAATGAAAATATTCAAATATTGTGGGATAAAGGAGTACAGGTGGATAATTTAATGCAAGTTTTCTACAATAGCTTGGGAAAAGGAGACAAAAGCCTACCTTTTTCCTAATGTGAAATCAAAGTGTCACTAGTAGAATGTAACTTCGACATGAAGGGCGTACTTAAATTTCGAAACAGAATTTGGATACAAAAATGTAAACTTTTACAAACAGCACTAATACAACAAACACATGATTCTTATGTTACAGGACATCCGGGAAGAGATAGTATACTGGCAATTCTTAGCAGAAATTTTTTGGGCCTGGTATCTCAAAGGCAGTCAGATAATTTTGTAGAAATCTTAGTATTTGTGGTCGTAGCCATGTGTGGAGAGAAAGAAAAAAGGAACTACTCTGCCCATTGCTAGTTCCAGATAGATTTATCAGTGAAATTGGAATCGACTTTACGACAGACTTACCAGCTAAGATAAGTAGTGATCCACGATATATGATGGTAACGGTGTATAGATTAATAGGTGATATTGCGATTGAAGAAGTGACAACATTGAAACCAGAACAACGCGTCAGAGTTTTTTTCTTAAATTACACTTCAGGATTCATGGATTTTCACAACATATTACATCAGATAGAGGCAGGCTCAAACTGGGTGGGCTATTTTTAGAAAAAAAATTGTGTCGCTTGGCAGCAATCAATCAACGTCTTTCCACTGCATTTCATCCACAAACAGATAGACCAACAGAAAGAACGGACCAAGAGATATTAGCATATTTAAGAGCATTTTTGAAATGTTGTCAAGATTGCCTTATCTTGTTTAATATATACCTGAAGATCTATCTGTTCATAGTATTCTTTTGATTCTAGTCTGGCCTTTTGTTCGAGTGTTAATACATCTATTCCGTGTATTATGCACTCCTTGTCCTGCTATCTAAATGCCGCTTCTGACACATATATTCAGTTCGATCGGAAGGAATTTGTTACAGGCTATGCCTGTCGCTTATAGAAAAAGGTTAAAAAAGGAACAAACATTATCCATCGCGCCTAACTGGATAGGGGAAATGATCCTTTACTTTCTAAGCGAATGAATGGGAGTGCATTAGAATGTATCCCCTTTCTCATAACATGAAGAAAAGGGGAAGCAAAGGGGATGGAGATGTAAGAGTAATAAAGCCATGAGAATCTGTAGATGTTGCTCTTTCCTTCTTTAGTTAAAAACAGATGGTATTTTGCCATCAAAATTTTCCTACATTGCTTTGATGACTCGCCTTTCACAGAGTTATTAGGAAATACTTGCTCTTTGTAAAAGATCAATGTAAAGAAGCAATGAGCTTTCGAATAAGTGATGATAATTTATATTAAAACTATGGAGATCTAAACTACATGAACTACGTCTACTTATACATTGTGAAGGTCTACTAATTGTCTCTTGATCAAAAATCTTAGACAGCTCCTAGAATATTCTACTAGCTAGATAGAATATTCCCTATGATACAGAAATTTATAGAACTTCACAGATTCATTGAATCATAGAATCCTTTGAGATTTTCTATGACCTCCAGAATATTCGAGCATATTGTCAAAGTCTACGCTTGATAGCGCAGGCTACAGGAAATCATCGGCTTACTAGCCATAACACACTTAATAATAGACCTATAGCAACACTTTGAACGAGACCATTTTTCGCAGATCATAGATATCATATTGAACCAATTCAACTACTTGAACCACCTAGAAACCCTTCAGAACCATCAAAAAGAGCACAAAAATTTGTCAATGGATTATGTAAGGTAGAATTTCTAACTTGCTCAAGCATCTAAGGCCTGCATGCATGCAAGATAGAATGGAAGAATAGGCAAATGGGAGCCATAATGAAGCTGGAAAAACTTAAAGAATGTGACCGCGTCTGGCTCAACCTGAAACACAGCGGTTATCCGAGAAACTTTCTTGAACTAGTGCAAAAAATACAAAGTTATCAAAGTAATAGATTCTCATTATGTTGAGCTTGACACACCACTTGAAATCTTGTCACGTTTCCATGTCGACTTATGAAAACAAGCAGCAACTGACGCAACGTGTTGATGATGCTCAGCCACACCCTGTGCATCTAGAAATTGATACTTACGATGATGAAAAGTAGGTAGAAATTTTTTTTTTTTTTTTTTTTTTTTTTTTTTTGAAAAATCAGAGAATACAGAAAATTGGACGAGGCTACAAGCGTTACTTGCTTGTCAGGTGGATAGGATTTGCGGAGCCCACGTGGGAGCTAAGAGAAAACTTTTGAAGACACAGAGGTTATCGGACGTATTGGAAAAGAAATATTGCACAAATGACGGAGTCGGCGAAGAGACAGGCGCAACTACAGGACGAAGAATATTAACAATACGAGATATTTAATAAATATATATATATATATATATATATATATATATATATATATAATTAAGTAACAGGTATTAAAGAGGGATAATGTTATAGGCTGCAACCTGCAACATTATCCGGTTCCCCCTAGTAACTCACCAAGTTTTTGTTTTTCTAACCGATGAGACCTGATGGCATTAGATAAATAGGCAGATCTCATCCAAATTAGGTTATTTCCTCATCAGATAAATTATAAATATACACTGGGCTTACTCTTGTAGCTAACAATTAATGAAGTTCATTTACGATTATGCGTGTAGATTTGTTTGATTAAATGAACTGCTAGAGTAAGCGCATCTCAGATTCATAAATTTTTTTTTTTTTTTATTAAATATAATTAATTTAAAATAAAAAATCTAAAAAAATATAAGAAAACCTTTGGTTCACTTTTTCTCTGAGATGTGACAATTTTTGATGAGCCGAGTCTAAATGGAGGATTAATGGATACCTCCGTAAGACGATAGCCTGGTATTCAGTACAAACTACGAAAAGAGACAATATTTCATCACCAGTAGACTCTTCAGCGAATCTACTCCAACTATCCAATCCCATCATCGTCTATCCGCATAGTAAATGGCAAGACTCTTCCCGCAATCAGCATGTGGCTTTTTAAAATTTTTGCTTCCGGCGAGAATTGGAGAAATCCTTTACCCCTTAAGTCGACCAGATTACTTCAACTTCGTTCATCAGAGCTCATAGCACTCGGAATTTATTTGATCGAGAGTTTAATCACGGCCGGAGTCAAGAATATTCTGCAACCTCGGATATTTGCGATTTTTTTTTTTTTTTTTTTTTTTTTTCGAGCGGACAATGTTATGCGACTTGCTAGTATTAATATCAGTATTCTTGCCACTTTGCTTGCCATGAAATAGATGACTCTGGACCATTCAAAAGTTCTGGGTTATTCAATTCTTGATTGCAGTGTGGACCGAGGACCTATTAACCCGATTTAGCTTCGATAATAACTTAATGCTGTATTTTGTACTTCAAAAAACCCCCCATTCTAACTACCATTCAATCGCATTTATCATCGATTTAAGCTGCCCAGCCGATACATTTTTGTCAAGTATATGTCCTGACCTCGCTTGACTAACAACCTGGCTGAGACATTACAACTTAATTCGCATGTCGTTCTCATGCATTCCTTGACTTATACGAGTCCCTTCACCGAAATCACTAATTTCTTTTAAATTGCCTCTTTCTTTTTTTTATATATATATCATTAGAGAAGGATGTTAGGAAGAGAAAACGCTAAAGAAGTTCAGAGTCATGCAAGACTTTCAATCACGTATATAGACTACCGAAACAGATCGTCATTCTCACCCCCACCCCCCCCCCCCCCCACAC
>QVIK01000044.1:0-51876 GCA_003957845.1 Oidium heveae | reverse complement strand
ATCGTCATTCTCACCCCCCCCCCCCCCCCCCCCAAAAAAAAACAAGTTCTCTTGTGTCCAAAAATTCCGAATGTTAGTGTCGAAATCTCGATTGGAGATAATTCTTTTTAGCTTCAAGCCATTGCGTTTTATGATATTGTAGCTACATGAAACCGTTCAGACGGGTTTGACACATGACAAATATATATATATATTTTTTTCATCCATGGAATGATACCTGGAAGTAATGGTGATAGATGTAACGCAAGAATGAAATGTAAATTTTTTTTTTGAAAAAAAAAAAAAAAGGAGAATAACTGTAAAGGTGAGGAAAAGGGAGCTACAGAAATGAAAATTAGTATCTCGCGACGCGATTCTAACTAGTTAGGAACAGGAAATTAATATCAAGAAAATGCATAAAATTGTTATGCAGAGTTTTTTTTTTTTTTTGGTTTATATACGAGTCTTTGGGAAGACACCCAATGCAAATATTATTTGTTCGTTACCTTCCTTATACTGTGACGTCAGACCCAATTCCTTTCCATTCCTCGAGGGAAAGAGAAAACAAAAAAAAAAATCCAAATTCGCGAGATAAATATATATTATGAAACCCCCCCCCCCGGTGTTTCCAGTTATAAATCGCTTACTCAATTACCGTAAAGAGGAGTTTGAAACGGGGGGTTGGGGGCAGGCTCCGACGGAGTTAGTTTAATCCGCTCTGTGAAAGTCTGTCTATACTGTATCCACTCCACTCCACTCCCCCTTCCTCACACCGAAAAAAAGGAAAAAAGCCATTATTGATAATCTCCATCACCTTTAACTTTTAAAAAATGTACAATATAAGGTAGAAAAGAGTGAGGTTCTTTAGTCTGATATGAAAAAAAAAAAAAAAAATCAATCGAAATTTTTTATTTTGATTTCAGTAGTCATGGAAGAATACAGTATAGCTTAGCTTTATTCCGTCCCTCTCTCTCTCTCTCTCAAAAGGAACAATGAAAGATGGGATATATGTACAGTAGTACGATTCCAACAAGTTAAGTTTTGGAGAAGAAAAACATCATATATATTTATTGCTATCATCGCAAAATTGAGGAGATAAGACGGCAAAAACAAAAAATACTCTTTCCGGATTGATAGATTAATTTCCTTAGCAGTTAGAAATCATGAAGCCCTCCCCGATCATCCAAAAAAAAAAAAAAACAAAAAAAAATTTTTACTATTTTTTTCCTTGAGACTTTCAATAAATAATATATCAAATAATTTTCAATTGGTTTAAGAAACGAATAAACAAATGCTTAGACTGGCCCAGCTCAGTCTTAGGATTTTTTTTTTTTTTTTTTTTTTTTTTTTTTTTTGATCTTTCATCTTTCGAAAAATTTTCGTTGGTCAATCTAGCTTTGTGATATCTTGCCCTTTTGGATTGTATATTCACTGTCTGTGTCTTATCAATATGGAACGAAGTTGATTCAGACGCACCCTAGAGACAGATAGATCTAGTACTTGTTTGCTGCAACGAGACGAGCCATGTAGTATATGAATATTACTAAGCTTGTAGTAATTCTACGCCAAAGTTCTTACTTGGTAACTAAGTCACTAGGTAGAATGACGACCGACATGTCCAAAGCATGGAAAACACTTTGATTCTAGCCCAGGAGAAGTTGTTTAACTCGGTGGGAAATGAGGGTTCCTTTAGATATTGAACCGAATTTTACCTGGCTCTAATGAAGTCGTCATAGGCGTGGCACGAAGCAGAAGTTGTTAAAATAGTCAAACTGTGTTCTATAATTTGAGCGATTCAAGTTTCATTGACTATATAAGTAGCTTTAAAAGATAAAAAATTCCATCAAACTATAGGTAATAAATCCTTAGAAATACCAGGTGAAATAACCCATTGTGAATAAATCTCTCACTTAGATTCTTATCCGGTTCTTCCTCACAAAAGCTACACCCAATACACTAAAGGCGACAAATATTAGAGCCTGTAGGTCAAATAGTGAGGCAAGCTTTAAATAAAAAGCTTCAGATTCACTTACACAAAATTAAGACCTTTCTTCATGCTTGGCGATGTGCTCTTTTAAATAAGTCTAAGACAGTACTGATAATGGAAAATGTGCCTATACACGACAAACATACAATAATACCAAATCAAGGACATTGCCTAGAAACTGTACTGAAGCTCTTAAGATTTGAGATATATTCAGGTTCTACTTCCCCAAAGCTTTTGAAGCACCAGATGATAGATTGGACGGTGAGTCTTCAATGAAGGAGCACTAGGCTTGTTGTTAGACTTCAAAATTAGCCTTACAATTCAACTGTGAGTCTCTTTAGGACTAATATTGCCATTCAGGTGCTATTTCTTGCATCACTTAGGTGGTATGCCGTATAATTTCTCTAACGAAATGCCAAATTATACGTAAAATCTTACTTCTGAGGTATAGACAGTCTCAAGTCAATAGATTAAACATCCTGACGGCTCAGTGACTGAGCAGACTTGTTGTGAGTTTCCTCGAAGTCCACAAGACGGTATTTAATAGGTATTCACTAAACCACAAGACAAAGCTAGAACATTGCTATACAAGACTTGGGTATGGGTTTTTTTCTTGTTTTTTTTTTTTTAAAACCTAAGATTATCAGAACTTCAACACATCTTGTATGACTTGGCTATTTTTTTCTGAATAGCTCAAGTATAAGATATAGATGGCTAACTCTCTTTCTTACTATCCTGGCTCACGAGTAAGAAAGAGAAGAAAACAACTGCTGCTCCGACCCAGTACATTCCACTTGAATACTGTGAGCTAACAAAAATTTGTACTACTAGAGACAAGGGAATCGATAAAGATAGACCAACAGTGACAACGAGTGGACTCGTTAGAAGCATAGAGTATGCCCAAAATATGTCACTGACGAATGAGAATGTTGAGTTTAACTGTCATAAACGGTTAGATAAAACAAGTAATACAATAAAGCACTTACAAGTACAATAAGCCATATATGTCTCGTTGGTGGGAGCTCAAAAGTTTCTATTGCAGTAAAATGCAACACTAAAAATCCTGGCCATAGAAGGATAAGGTTGAATAGTCCAATTAGACCAAAGAAGAGAGGCATGTTAACACGGTCTTCATTATCAATTCTTTTCTTCATCAATACTGTATATATTCCATACAAAACGGCACTGGCGATAGCCATTGAATTTCCTAGCGCTATTTCTGATTGTGATTTATGAGGAAAATTCCCACGATGTTCATCATTGTCCTCGCCAGAAAGATCTACTATGGAGATTAGAATTACTCCAACCAATGATGCAAGAACCCCGATAAGCTTTCTATAAGAGAACGTTTCTACTTTTGCAAACGCTCCAAAGATCAGAGTCCATATGCTACTTGTAGAAGTTAAAATTGTTGAGCTTGCGACACTGGTGTATTTCAAACAAGCTGCTATCAGATAATTTGCTGTGAACCATAAGAGACAAAACTCAAGACTAAGCTTTGCAGTCTCATACAAGTCAAGTCTATCTACAGAAGAAACTGAAACTTCGGAAATACTTGGAAGAAAGGCGGACTCATCATCCGCGAGTGAGTTATTTTGAGAGGACAGCATCAAGCTTTCTGCTTCTTCATCAGACTCTGTAGAGTTTGACCAAACTGTATTATGTCCATGTCTCCACCCATGCCAGTAGTTGAATACTAATACTCGTAGATGGACAATTCCATGTCGATACACAAATTTCAAAAAGATAGGTATCAGAGAAAAGGCAAAAAATGCTGTATTGACGTATGTGACAAAATATGGTTTGGAATAGCTGTTGTCAGCAAAAATATACTGGTTGAACAAATTAATATGGTTTTGAATCGCACAAGTTTTGAAATAAACTGTAGACTTACACTAGCAAGAAAGTTGGAGCTCGTCCACAATACCAAAGTCGCAATCAGTAAGATTATGCCAAGCGTGCGTCTTGCAACATTTTTTAGACCGACATCAGCCCGAAAGCTGGAGTTTTTAGATAGAGCTCTGTGAGACGAAGTCGAAAAGCTTTTCTGCCTTCCAAAAACTTTTGGTGTTTCATCCAACTGTATTTGAGAAGAGTTGTAGATAGATCCCTCTGAGTGGTTCATGTCTATCTCTGTGTATTGTGGAATATGTTCTGGGTAGAGTGAAAGCAATTATGAAAATACTCTTCAATATCGAGGGAAGATAAGTAGTATACTGTGCTGTGTGGCATGTCAGAATGTCAGATAAGCTGCGAATAGTCATTGAGTGAGGCTGATAACAAACCATGGGATCCGGCATGACTCGTTCATAGATCTCTTGTGGTTCTTGCCCTGCGGAGAATCGTAACGCTAACGAAGCATACATGGACCAGACGGGCCCTTGACCCAATACGGACAATGGAGGCCGGGGCTGATCCCTTGTCTTCTGACACCAGCGAAATATAATTACGAGACCCCCCCCACCCCCAAAAAGATTAATCAGATTCAACGCCAGCCGTCAACGTGGACTCAGTCCTATTTTTGTCACTATTAATTGGGTCTTGCTAAATCTGAGTAGATTTTGATCGTCCTTAGATCTAAGTGGATTGATTTCAGCCTTGCATCAGAGCCATGTATGTAGCTGGCCCGTGCATTCGTACAATCAACGTGTTTTTTGATAAACAACACCAAGCGTGATTTACATGCAATATCGAGGATACAATGAGAGGGAGGCGTCTCAGATATTAGTTTAGGTCAACGGGGAATATGAGCTATTTTGAATATAAATTAAATACGAAGAATTAACAACCTGCTATATTATTTAATAGCGTGAGATAGCAACCATACTGTAGAAGTTTCAAAAAGAAGTTTTGGATTTCATTTCAGATCAGCGTATTGTTCTTGCCACAGATTGAAATAAAAGTTTTCAAGATTGTTCAATATCCGAGCATCAGTAACTACATACGTATTCCTCTCGAAGCCGTGTAGGCGCGCTTATTCTTGGATTTTACTAGTCTCAAATATATATCCTGCTGTCCCAACTCCATACGAAAGGCCTCATGTAACTGTTAATGAACCTGTCGAATACCGATCCGTAGCCCATCTCAACTGCTTAGCTAGAGTATTTTCATATATTAAAAAATGTTATAACCATCATCTACTATCCCAATCTGAGCTGTATTAGAGAATAGAGGTATTCTTAAGATAGGATGTGTATGAACCTGAAGGTAGATCCAAGGTTAGTGAGGTATGTGTGCTATTTGTGCCAATTACACTTTTTTTTTCAATTTTTAATCTACATGGCAATTAAATTAGTAGCCAGATGTTATTATTTCCATCCATTCGTAGCACCTCCGGGCTAACCTTAAAAACTAAATATTTCACTTGTCATTCACTACCCATTTTCTGGAATGCTTATAGAAGTTTGTATCGAGGTTTTCGCAGTGTGAGGTTTTGCTCAGCAATAGAACACAAGATGAAGTTTTGGCCCCATTATTGTCTCAGCTTAATGGAGCTTTAACTATGCAGCAATTATTGCAATAGATATGGATTTGACGTGCAGTGAGCAGGTTCTTGAGTATAGAACTGATAGGGTCTTTGAAGTCAAAGATAAATTTTGGATCTAGAAAAATAGAGCTCAGGCCTCTGTAGGATAGAGCGCACGCTTTTCGTCGTAGCCATCTGTGTTCATTTAGTAAACATATTTTCGGGGGAAATTTTCTAGGACTTGAGTTAATCATGTAGGCGATAGCACAAGCATTAATTACTTGCTCCATGAATTGATATATACATACTATGATGATTCTAAGAGCTTGTATGTGACTGCTGGTGTGTAAACAATGAACAAGACTGGCACTTCGCTATTTTGGCGCTACAGCTCTTGGCTATTGTCGACCCGACAACGTCTCGTTATGGGTTACGCTCAATTAATTCTTCCCAAGCCCAAGTACCTACTATCCGTCCTACCCTATGTCGGCTAACATGCATTAGTTCCATTATTTTGTCTAGTTTGTCTTAGATCATCAATCCAATAGAAATCCACAAAAACATGCTATATAAATTTCGGAGGGTAATTTTATAAAATATCTAATTCATTAACGTTTTACCCAATTGTGAATCGACTCATGTGACTTCCCAATTCGAACCTGAAAATCTGCGCTGAATCTCGTCCTGACCCCTCGTCGGCCAGCGCTTTACCCAAATGAGAATCAATGCATGTTACTTTCCTATTTGATTCTGAACTGGCTCCAGGAGCGTTTCATTCACTGGCACTTAGATGTACTGTTTAATAATTGAAAAATATTTTTTTCTATGTAGAGAGAGAGAGAGACAGAGAGAGAGAGAGAGAGGGGGAGATATTCGAACTGTCATGTCTCGTTTAGATAAGTAAGAATTGCATTAAACCTTTTCAAATTTCTATTTAAATTTATGTTAAATATTATTATTAGAACTAGCTGTCAACTTGCAAAAGGTTTCCTTTTGATTGTTTGAATGCCTATTCAGGATAAGTCAATTCATTTCTGGTAAGAACTATCAAAAGTCAGTCATGTTTTTTAGTTGAGAGATTCGGTAAGTTGAATATGACATTTAACAAAGACTCACATTTAAAAAATAAAATACACTAAAATTTTAGCATGTTGATAACATAAAAAACGATCCGATATTGAGAATAAGGAAGTAGCAATCATTGAAATAATAGCTCGTTGGTTTGTATTTGATGGTTTCAATTTAATGTTAGGGTTGTTAAATTTTGTGATATTGTTCTTGAAATCTAAGGCACTAGTCGGCGAGGTTTAGGAGGAGATTCAGCTCAGATTTTCAAGTTCGAATTGGGAAGTCACATGGGTCGATTCTCAATTGGGTAAAACGTTGATAGCAGCTAGATTCATAGAACCACCCCCTTTGGATTCTAGAATATTCTTTAGATGAGGAGAGCGCAGTTCAAATTAGGCTAGTAACAAAAACTAATGCACGTTGGCCGACATGGGGTAGGAGGGATAGTAGTAGTAGGTACTTGGACTTATTAGTTGAGTGGCGAGGCTGAAATCTAATTTGATTGAGCAACGCCCCAATAATTAATAATTGCACGCTGCCAGTTGAGTTTATTTGCATGGGCGAGCACGACTGATCAATGTTTAATTGCACACCCTTTAAATCCCTACAATGGCTATTTATATAACCTGAAACCGCTCCCAATTAGACTCGAATTACAGACAGAGTCAGAGATTGTCTTTACAAAGTTCTTAAAACCTTCTCTCTGAGCTTAAAGGCAAGGCCAAAAAACAATCTCTGTTATGTTCCTGAACGAAAAACGGAATGACACAAGCTCCGAGTTTGTAGCTCAAACACTGATCTCCGAGCAGAAGAATTAGATTATTGAAATGACTCCAAATTTGCTGTAGAGACCCTTCACCCCTTTTGGCTCTCAACACGACAGTTTTATCTACGATAACCGGACATTGCAAAGCGTCTTGCGCAATTACGTGACTCTGCTTTCAAGATATGAAAATACTGGTCTTTATCTACCGCAGAAAGTTGTGGTTTTCGGTTGGATAATTTCATCATTCGGACAAGTAAGTCTACCTGCACAGATTGTTGGAAACTCGAGCAAAGCCAAAAAAAAATATATGATCGCACCCGTGTTGGATACTCCCAAAGTTAGCAGTGGCCAAATTCAATAGCTGCGGTTGATTGCCAAGAACACAACAAAAAAGAAATGAACAATAAGCATCTTCGAATGTGACTAAGTACCGAGCAGTTTTAGATAAGAGCAGAGATAGAGTGTACTCCGAGCCACACATCATTCACCGACAACAAAATGAGAGGCACTTGTTGGTATGTTTGTTGCCGTTGAAAGTTAAAGCAGCTAGCTCTCTACAAATGTCTAGTTATTTAATTAATTAGGACTATTGAATTAGCTTCCTAATGTTGAGATCTAGGTTTTTAATAAGCTCGTTTTTTCTGCCTCAGGATTCGTAACACACTTATTATTCAGTCGCTAAAACTCTGTAAAGAAAAAGAGACTACTTTACATGGGTAATAATAACCGAGCCTTAAATAAACGATTACATAATTCATGTTGTTGATTTGTATATGTTGTAATTATGTGGGTCCATTATTAACAAATGCCTCCGAGTTCGTGTTCAGCAACAAGTTCAGATTCGAAGACGGCCTCTCCACTACTTTGGGGGCACTGTCCGCCACACGCAGCTAGACTCCAGAATAACTGCATCAGCCATTTGCGGCGCGTGGATTCTATGTGATATTAATTCAGTACAAACCAGACAACTCTAAGATCTGCAAATGAAGGCTTGTTTACTTCCGTGAGACTGAAGGCATGGAGGGGCCTCAAGAGTAGGATCCACGCGAATAAATAAAAGCAAAAGGACCACACCATGTTGGTGGGGTCATTTGTACACTCATATAGACAGAAAGGGTAATTGGTAAGATGAATTACTGCTTTTAGCCTCCATATGACATAAGCTACTAAAAACACTAATTAATATATTAAGAATATATACTTCATAATTATCACATCCAAGTCGCAGCGTTAGCATAATTGCACTATTCGCTTTGCTTATCCACTCACTCACTCACTCACTCACTCACTCACTCAGATCAGTATTAGGATAATCTAAAAAACAGCAGCAGTAGCTGTTGTGCTCAAGGATCGGTTATATGAATATTGAAGTCATGGGCTAGATAAAATGCTCACACGATAATTATGTATAAATATATAAATATATAAATAAATATATATTAACCTTCGGCTTAGAGATGTGGTAGTGGGCTACGCAAGTCACGACTAAGCGGAAAGTGATCACTTTTTTATTAAAATAGTCCTGTCTATGACCTGTAGCATACGCAATTCCCAATTACGTAAGAGAATTATCAAAATGACCTGACCTGACGGCTTGAATCATCCATCTTTACCAGTACCTTTTTTTTTTTTTTTAAAAAAAAAAAAAATATTATTCTTATTATTCCTAAAACTTATATAAACGCGCAATAAAATCAAATCACCAAACGTCGCATTCCCCCATCACCCCCCCCAAAAAAAAGCTTAAGAAAGAAAGAAAGAAAGAAAGAGAGAGAGAGAGAGAGAAAAAGGAGGGATGTTTATCATTTATATATAAACATATATCAAATTTTCATGAATTAGAAAAGCTGAGAAATCCCTCGGAAAGGAAAAAAAAAATAAATAATGAATAATAAATAATAAAATTCACGGTAGATCACTTCTATATCTGCAGAGCGGGTAAATATTATTTTATCCGATCCCAGACGAATGAATCCTCGAATTTTCCGAATCCGCTCAAAATTTCTCTCTACCTCATACATATATGGTGACAAAAAAAATTTCATTTTTAATTTTCAATTTTAATTTTTAATTTTTTTTTTTTTTACACACACACGACACAATTATTCTACTAATTTTGAGTTTGTACGGGTTGATATTAATCAGCTGCATTTACATCGTTATCGGTCTTATGGAACAGATTGATTGGTACTGGTACTATGCAAAAAGACAACTTTTGTCGATATGAAATAACTTATTTTTTTTTCTTTTTTTGTAATGCTAATAATCAAGAAGCGGTGAAAGATTTTGAATTTTAGAAAGAGATCTAATCCACTCTTGTGTTATTGGGCTCTAAGTATAAGTCTTGTCAGTTTTTGCTTTTTTTTTTTTCCTCGGGAGCGTAGGACTTGGAATGTGATGATTCATAGTAGATATATATAAGTTTACTGTCCACTACTCTGCAGTTTTACTTTATCAGTCCATAACACTACGCATTTTTACTCTTCCTTGACTCTTCCTGATTCACAATTGAGCCCATTTCAATTCTTTTTGTCAAATTTGAAGTTTGATTATTTAAGTTCAAGTAAGTCCCGAAACATTTATAATTATACAAAAGTTAACATGTAGTAGCAATATTTTAAGCCAACATGCCATCTTATCACTCGCGGTATGTATTTGATCATGATTGCCATGCAGGGGTACAGATAGCTAACAATGTCTGATTTGGATCATAGGTCCATGAAGAAAACAGAAGATGTATGAATTCTACTGTGAAAAAAATAAGCAAGTCTGACAAGCTACCAATTTTTTCACACAATATAGCCATTACCCCCCCCAATAGGGGTAGTCAGACTAGAATTTACGAAGAGTTATATATGAAATTCGTATAAGATTCCGGCGCTACCACCCCTGTAACACGTGAGTTTCATGCACGATTTGTAATTCTGATTTTCACGAAAACGTAAATTATCCTTTACACTCACATTTAAAGCCCAACATCATCATTCAATTAATGGTAGATGTAGATGAAATCTAAAGTTGATATTATTACTCTCGTTACAGATTGAGAATTGGTGTATATTTTTCTATTAAAATAAACGTTGGAAAGCGAAAGTTATGAAGAAAATAAAAAGTAGTGATTTTTCTGATCGTAGAATCAAAATAGAGAAGCGAATTTCTGTTGAGATACACCTTTTTTACTTTCTAAATATTAGATAATAAAATATGAAAATAAATACGACAGCTCTATCAACTAAAAGTAATTTAAGTGAATAAAAATTGATAAAAATATGGAGATGAGAATCTGAAGGTGTTGCAAAGTAAATGATTTCGATGAGGAATAAGATGACATACCGTGCATGAAATTAACGTGTTGCAGGGGTTTCAAAAAATTGGGGGTTTTATACGATTTTCGTGTATATCTTTTCGAAATCCAAGTCGGACTACCCCTGATAATTCTCTACCCAAAACTCAACTTTTGTAAATAATCAAACTATAAGTCTCTGGAAGGATTGCGACTTAAAATAAATATAATATCATAGGACCATGAATGTTATGGATGGAGTTTGCTGGGGGGAAGCCTTTTTCACAGCGCAAGAATTGCCAGCTTCGTCTATTGCGAATACTTCACAGTAGAATGGCGTCAAAAAGCAAAAATTACCATATGTGGTAGAGATCAACTATGAACTTTTTTATTTTCCTATGGTTTTATTCTCCTAAACATCAAGAGAATGAATATAGTTAGTTATTTTTTAAAAAAACTGTTGATTTATGGGAATGAGTGCTTGCATACGTAACAATTTGACTATTGTGTACTTTAATTTTGGCTGGAAGTAGTCATCAACAACTATCATTTTTTAATTAGCAAACAAATATCAGAAACTATACAACATGAAACCTTGGGACGAGGTACTTCATGATCATTTGCAGTCTCGCTTGTAGCTTGTAGAGTAGCTAGTTGACAGTATAGCAAAGTAGTCATTTACGGAGCCAAATGCTAAATTTTTATGCAAAAACTTGTATTAAAGAATAATTGTTTAATGATAAAGCTCGAATCTAATGCGAGATCTAGATATATAACTGAAAACACCTTCTGTCCAACTTTGTTGGAGCAGTGGCCCAACCTGAACACCAACCCTTTCGAAGAGTGTATAATTGAAAATTACTTTAGTAAGAACTTTACCGGTACCACAGCGCCATAATAATTACTCAAATTTATCCACAAACGATACCAAGTAGTCTTCCTTTGGTCGAGTAAAGAAATATAAAAAATTAGCATTGGGAAGACTTTTTAAACTTTAAAGAGACAACAAAAATTTAACAAGCACATCCATCTCTATCGTTCTCGATATGGATATTAATAGGATCGGAAAAGTCCCCACTGAACTCTTCTGACTCTTCTTGTGCTAGAGCGTTTCTAGCGATGACTATACCGTGATTAAATTAGCAATTGCAACTTTGAAATATTTGAGGTCAAAAGTTGCAAGTCATACCCTCAAATGCTTGCTCCACATTTAGTGCTTCTTTCGCACTGGTCTCGAAGTAAGGTATCCCGCCCTTGGATTGACAAAAGGTCATTGCTCTCTTCGATGAAATCTATGAAAAGTTGGTTTTAGCAAGATTCTGAAAAATGATACACAGCAAGTTTTATTTTCATTCATGCATTTATAGCGTAATTATTCCCACAAGAGCTTGTGAAAATTAATATCTTTCAAGGCCGATATAAAAAAAAACTGTTGTCCCTTAACAGATGAATTTTGTGACTCATCTGTAACTGTCTGTTGGAGCAATCGAAACCGTTTCTCGCAAGCGACGTAAATGAATTTTTGACTCACCACTCTCTTATTCTCTTCTACATCAATTTTGTTACCTAGGACAACCTGCATTTCGTTAGACTCAATTTCTAAGTTTTGGAAGAGTTGACCTACGAATGGAAAATTATCTGGGTCCCTAGGTGAAGCTTGTATCAAAAATTCGTCCCTCCAGCTGTCAAGAGTATCAAAACTTTTGGAATTGTTCACATCGTAAACAAGTACGCAACAGTCAGCACCTCTATAGAAGGCGACTCCTAATGACTGGAATCGCTCTTGTCCGGCAGTATCCCATAACTAGAGCCTATCAGCCAGATTATCTTTGAAGTCATGCTAGAAACAGACCTGCATGGTGACTAGCCGGTCATCAACGAGAACCTCCTTGGTGAGGAAATCAGCGCCAATTGTAGCCTTGTAGCTCGCACTAAACTTCTTATTCACCTATCCTATCTTCAGTAAAAATCTATCGGGTAGGAAAAGATCATGAAGCGATTTCATAATATAGATTTGTCATACATATTGGTTCATTAAGCTCGTCTTGCCAACTCCACTGTCACCCAAGATAATGACCTAATATTTTTTAGTTGAAAAGCTTGCTACAAATAGACCACAAACCTTCAGCAGAACCTTCTTTCTAGATGCCATTTTTTGATATAACCTCGAGACTTAATATGACAAGCGAAGAGTAGATAGCAGATAGAAACTGTCAAGCTGAAACGGTAGACTTATAAACACAACTGCTAATGTTATATCCAGTATGCAAATCTAAATATGCTTAAGTCCCTGATTTGTTGCTATGGTGGCAGTCCTTGTCTAGTGTCCTATCTAACCAATGCAACTTATGAAATGCTGTCAAACCTTGTCGTTTATGCAGCCCCACACCATCAGTAACTACTAGCCATAACTGACGTAATTATCGTAATAGGCCGCACTCCAGAACAAACAATGACCCTTTGGCGCGATGAATACCTCAACGCATTGAAAGAAAATGAGAAGAAGAAAATTTCTAGCTATTCACAGATAGATGATCAACTTATTGATGCTTGTATGAAATTTTTACAATATTAATGATCTCATGTTGTGTAGAATTTGTTAATTTTGAAATAGTTACGACCCTTCTCGACCATACTGCAGCATTGGAAGCGCATAAGGCTACAATAACAAGAACTAAGAACCAGGTCGAATCACGAGATTTGACTGCTCCTACAAGAGAAAATGAAATTCCACTTCTAAGGAGCGAGTTAGCTGAATTATTGCGATCTAATGGCCAAATGTGTTCGCGAATGAAGGCAGCAGAAGCTGAACTGGCAAGGTTGCGGGAAAAAAATAATCTGGATGTGAACACTATCGAAGAATTATCTATGGATCGTGTAAACTTAACACAGAAGCTTAAGGACAGAGACGAGGAATTACGAGGGAAAACAAAATTACTTGATGTATTGGATGTAATTCTTAGAAGATGTGGATAATACTAATTTTGAATAGGATTTATATGATGAAATTGTATCACTCAATCTTCAGCTAAATATGTCAGAGCAAAAAATCAAAGACCTTAAATCAGAAAATCAATTTCTTGTCGATCGATGGATGGCTCGAAAAATTCTTGAGTGGGAAAAAACAAATGAAGGTCCTATCGAATAAGAATGAGTATCAACTTTGGGAATTTTGATCTCTTTGGGCCCGAAAGTTGCCAGTTATCGATATCATACAGAGATCAACTGAATCTGTCTCCAAAAAAAAAAAAAAATACAAGATTGGCGTCTTAAATCGTTATTAAATAATGAAATTAATTCCTAGAAAATTTTGTTAGTAGATTTGTGGTTTTATCAAATGTTGCAGACACTAATTTAAATTTATTTAGTTAAGTTTAAGAGTCGTTTTTCGTCTTTTTTGGCAATATAGTATTTACCGCCGGCATCTGTCCAACTGACTGATCTACTATGATACACCCCTTCAGTCACATCAAACAGATTTACAGGATCCCATAGGTTTCGATTAGGTATTTGATGACCATGTGGAACAAAAGATTTGAGGGAAATTATCCTACAACCATCTTTCGTATCTAAAAACAAATCTTTAAGTTTTTGATTTAAATCGGGAGTAAATGCCTGGTTATTGACGAGTATAACATCGGCTTTTTGCATGGCGGCATGTATCTTTTGATTTTCAAGAAAGTCGCCGCGCTCTAAAGAGACGCATCCTGTCTTAATACCCCAAAGACGACAACGCACGTCAAACTCTACCTTCTGAGCTTCGGCAAGTGTGAATGCATTCTCCATCATTTCACATCCCCAGCTTTCACATCCAAATTCCAAGGAAGCTTGCAGGACCACATTTCCAACGCCTGAACCTAGATCTACAAAAATATCTTCTGATGTCAAGCCCGCTTCCCATAACATCTTGGAAATAAGTGGTGGAAGTAATTCACCGTAAACATTGTCTGTTCCATTTTCATACCTTTTTAGAATTTCTACTTTAGGTGAAACTGCTCGAGTGTAAACTTGTTGAAGAATGCACTCGACCATATAAAGTGGAATTTCGTGAACTAAATCAATGTTTTTCGAGAATGTCTTATCTAAAATTTTTTCATTTATAAAAGAATTGTATAATTCCACTTGGCGTTTGAATTCAGTTAATTGCTCCCTATTTGATAGATTTTTATTGAATAAATTGTAAGCTTTAGTTAGTTTCCGTACTGTTCCCGTGTCAGGATCTCTAATATGATCTGTTTGGTTTTCTTGGAAATAGAAGTCAAGAACAGTTCGAATCACAGTAATTACTTCTTCAGCTGGATTAAAGTCGTCTCCAAATACTAAAGCATATCTATAAAGTTAGTCAGCCTGGTTGCCAAAGGCTCACAGTAGGATAAAGAAACCTTTCAGGTTGAGAATTACTAGGGTACTTTAGTTCGAATTCGACTTTATCCCTAGAGTCTAATCTTTTTTTAGGGCATTTATCATCTTGCACAATATCTGCGGCATGAATCATATTAGGATTTCGAGAGCAACATTCCGAGAAAGCTTCGACTAAGCGAAGTTTCCTTTTCCTATTAAGATGAGTCGATAATTTCTGACGTTTAGAACTCTGGAGATCGAAATCAACCGAGTTTTCAGAGTCACTGCTATCTGAATTCAGCAACTGATGTTGGGTATAGGGCCGTTTATGTACTAGCTTAGTCTTTTTCGTGATATTATCCTTGAGCTTATTAAGATGTGTCGACGAAATCTGAGAATCTGAAGATGGATATTTTGATCTACTGTATGACGTGCATTTCGCTGCTACCTCTTTCTCTTTATGTGACTTGGGCTTAGATGCAACCTTGGATATTCCTGTTAATGATTTTGATAAAACTGGAACTCTTTCGGTACGAATAATGGCAGGAGCTGCTTTTATTTGGAAGGATTTGTTTTGAAATATGCCAGCCATTCTGCCAACCTATTTTTTCTTTTTTACTTCTTTCTCTCTTTTCTTATCTTCCTCCCTTAAAATCTCTATGTAATTCTCGACGACTTTTTTTGAAGGAGTCAAATATTGTTCTTATGAGGGCTTCTTATTGTGATGACTCAAAAGGACTGTGGGTTTGGTTGCGTAAACATAAATCACAGCAATTCGTGAAGATGGTCATTGAATAATTCAGGGTGTGGTATAATTCAGATTCCTATATAAACTTGTTCAAAAGGGTAAATTTCTAGGATTCGTCCTTAGGGTAAAGTCTACTTTTCGATAGAACAATGATCATAGGTTTCTTAGCCGTACTATTTGACTCGCCATCAGCTATATGGTGTTGCAATAATGATCATGTGACTTATGCCTTTAACATACGATCTAAAATCGTGAAACCCAAGAAATAAGTCTGGTATCTTAGACTTTATTCAGTGTACTAGTTTAAATTCAAATCCTTCGATTGAGAAGGATCCTAATCATTATCCTTCCACATTACCCAAATGCTTGAAGAGACAGAACTATTACAACTCAGAAAAACCTAGATAAGTTTTAACTGGATAAGGTTTTGACCAAACCCAATCACAATATTGACCCTCAACACTAACCGAGTTTTTACGAGTTGAACCGAATTCTTGGATGTGAGTTGCGTCAATGATTACTCATATATCATGAAAGCGCCCCAATCAATAAGCAGTGGAAATTTCTGATTGCATCTACAGGACAGTAACTTTTTTCAGGATGATTTTCTGCTTTGAGAAATAGGTTGATGGATTTTTTTTTTATTTACTTATCGTCAAGCCATACAAAGATAGGCTGGGCTCTAGATGATGCCGAAACTTGTTATCTCTGATGTTGGAGGCTACTAACTATAACCTCTTGAACCCGGGGGATAAATACCTAATTTACACACCGAAAAGAGAATGACATTCCAGTCACAGTATACTCATACGAGCTACTAGATGTTCTTCATGAAGATATCTTGAAGGTCAACAATTTTCGTCATCATTGTCACATACCCATCCAGTGGAGCTGTAAATATCCTAGATCGGCTTGAATCTATACAGTGGCCTCTCATAACATTAATTCAATTTTTCTGGGAAGCTTAAATAGGGAATACCACATTCAATTCACTAAAATTCCAAGATACAGAAGCGTAGTAATAGTCAGCTTCGAAAGTTGAGATTTGAGATAGTGCTTACGTGAAGATCGCTCCCTTTACCAAATTACAAGCCAATAATATCACGTGACGATATATGTGAGTTGAGTCATGAACGATTCCCTTCAGGTGCTAGTTTTCAAAGGGCTTGTCTATTAAGGTTACGCCGTGTAATTAATAAGATTTCTTCCTTAGTTATCGATCCGTGTAAATAATCACTGAAAATGGTTGGTCTGTTTTAAGTAAACGAAGTGTAGATAAAGGAGTTTGGTAACGGCTGCAATAAGATATTGATTCTGATCCAGTCACTATGACCTGGTTTCACTTTATTAATATCTATTTCTTAAGGCTTTATATCATTAACAACCCCCCTTTTTCCATCGTCTTTTTATCTCAATGAATCAACTTGTTAACCATGATCGTGGCTCAAACCTAGGGGTATTTGAATCTTCAAAATCATTATGTTATCAGGTTAGAAAGTCTTGGAGGCCTGTCATTTCCCGGCCTAATACTGTAAGTATAGATAGATTTTTAGGAACTGCTGAACAAAATGAGAAATATTACGTCAGTGCTATCTCGGGTCACACCCTATTCTCTTAATTTAGAGCTTGATTGTAACTATTTAATAGATAAAAAGCTCTTGCTTGTCCTTTTATACTAATAAAGAGTGATAGTTTTCATAATTGTCAGTAACCCAAACGATTCTCACTTGCCGTCCTTCATAAATATTGTAATAACTCTGATTCTGATAGTCAAACTTTTAAACGTTGTATTTAACACCAAAACTCCATAAACTTCCAGGGTAGTTTCATAAGCCCCTTTTAACCATTATGGTACAAATATTATTTCAATAAATGTACAAAAAAGAATACCAGCCGTCTAACTCCTTCCATCAGAAAACATTTAACCAGGGGTTTTTACTCCCAGTGTAGATTTTTTGTACCATATCAAAAAGGCTATTCTTAGATTGTATCATAATTTTATTACTCATAACTTAGACTTGACAACCTCTAGACGATACTTGACATCTTTTAGCACTTTTGTAGATGGTTTCCAGTCATCAAACATTTTCAGGAGTTCTGTAGTTTCATGTGTGAGCTTCGTTTTGACATGATCTTCTTCCAATAGTCCACGCATTATCCAAGGTAGCACGTATGGATTTGACGTCATAGGTAGCTTATGATTGGTAAATTCAAGGGGCACACCTTTAATTGAAGTGGTTTCTAATGCAAACTGTACTGCAAGACTAATCCTCCTCTATTTAGCTTTGTTCGATATAAAATTATATTTGACTTACTCATAGACTTGATCATCATCATATAATCTAGAGTGACCTTCGCCAGAATATAAACTGCCAGCTAGTGGAGCAGATAGCTCTCGAATCAGACCATGATCGGAGATTCCGATGTTTCGAAGTTTAAGAGCAAATCCTACAAGATGAGAGAGGCTAAATAGGCAATTGATTAGATTTGTTAAGTGAATAATGAATGAACTTACAAGTCAGGGGCATGTATACGTCCGTCTATGAAGACAGCCCTATAAATGTAAGGATGACTAACACTCGAGAAAATAGAGGATTCCATAGATACAAGTTGATCATCAATGGAGCCACAGAACATTATTCTGACACCGTAGTTTAATGAAGTCCTAAGGGATCTTTCGTATTTTTTCGATATATCACTTTCGGGATCCGCGAACTCGAAAAGTTCACCTGGAGAGCCGCCAATAAATCTAGACTTATATTCTATAAAGGGACCCATGGAAACACCAGCTAATCTTTTTTATCAGTAAATTTATCATGCGAAATTAGGAGGGACTAACCCATGGCACAAATGCCGATCCGACCTGTAGAAACAACTCCAAACTCGATTAATTTTGCTACAAGCATCACAGATACAGGTACACCTTGCGAATGACAGGCTACTAGAGTAAAATCTGCTTTATGTATGTGATTAATCCAATTTAGTAAGAGTTTCCATAAAATGTCAATTCGGTCCGAAATTTTGCCTGCACCTTCAAGTGCTACTACTTCAATTTCGCAATTTCCTGTATTATGAGCTTCAGTCCATCGACGAATTGCATTCGCTGCGTGATTTGCAAATCGAATAGAAGTTCCTGTGGGCTGTCCAATAACTGTTCGAATCAAGGGGGCGGGAACAAGACCATGAACACCGATTACCACCGCTTTACTAACTTTAGGGTGTTCTTTAGACAAGCTTACATGTTTAACATCCAGTTTTTTACCAAAGTTGAAAAAACGAGTGATTTTTTCAATGGTAGATGGAGCTTCATAAACCTGATAAGTGGATCTTAAAGATGGCAACAAAAGATTCAGTGGGGCTTTTTTATCAGAATTTCCTATTTGAGTCGAAACTCCTTGCTTTAGTTGATCCTTGGTCGAGATCAATTTTGGAGGTGTAATAGTATTCAGTTTTTTTGATTCATCTTCCGTACTGCTCTGATTATCTATCAAGTCATTTGCAATTTTGTTTTGAGTCGATTGCAAATCATTGTAAGACGAACTTTCAACATCAATTGTAGTATCAGTAAGTCCATGGGTTTCTGAAGCTTCATGCGGATTGCTATATTCCTTCGACCAGAATGTCCACGGGTAACCTATATTTGAGCCTCCAGTCTTAGTAGCTGCAATATTTTTCAATTGGGACCCATTATTTGATAAATCTTTGCGATACTCATCAGAAGTTTTAGGGATTTGGTCTGGTGCTTTTGATATTGACGACGGTGTAGAGACTTGGTTTGATGGTAAGGAAGTTATTGATGACGTGGAGGTAGGAAGCCATCCTAGCCAAGACAGTGAAGTATAAGAATACGAAGGAGCTTCTGATGATTCGGAGCCATTCACTTCATTTGAAATTGCCGGTGAAGTATCAATCCCCGATTCAGAGTTGTTCTTGGGTGGAGGCTGCGTGCCAGATCTACCTAGAAGACTTTCAAACCATCCTTGAGAAGCTGGGGGGGACATAGACTCTATCTCAGGCTTTTGTGATGCTTGCTCTGGTTCCTTTTGAGTTTTCGAGTGATCTCTAATCGCATACTCAGAGCTATGAGCACCATCTTTATTAGATATTCTCGGCTCATAGTTGCTGTAAGTTGTCTTATCATTATCAACAGTGCTGGCCATCGTAATTCCCAAAGTTTCCTTGGATTTTCCAAAATACATCGATGGTGGCCGTTCATTTCGTGTAGACTTTATGTCCTCAAGATTACTCGTTCCTTTATTCCCCGGCTTATTGGTTCCTATTTCAGCTATTATTGATTCCTTATCTAACTTGGTAGACGCGGTCGACTTTCGAGGCCATGTTCCATACCAGCTAGACCTTGGTCTGAGCTGAGCATTTTATTTGTCAGTATTAAAAAGTAAAGTAATTGGAAATTTCAAACTGAGCAACTCACTTGCTTTGAGGAGCTTGGCAAAGATTCAAGTACACTTTGGGTTGTAGAGGTGGCATCGTTAGAATTTATGTTGGAAGCTTGATTTACTTGCGTAGATTCATCATTGGTGGTAGTAATTAAAGAGGCACTTTCGGAAAGGGATTTAACATCTTTTTTCTGTTTTATACGTTTCATGAAGAAAATAGATGGAAATACAAAATTCCTGATAACAGCAAGCCATATGTATTTGCAAGCTGTAGAGAGGTTGACATATTCAAAATTACATCATCAGTGTCCAAAACATTCAGACCCCTGTTTCTTTGACAACTAGCGCGACACAAAGCCCCCCCCTTAGATCACAGCACTTCGCTCGTTATCGCAAGAATCAACCAAAAACATAAAATCAGATGACAGTCAATGAGAAATAGCTTATTGAACCCTCAGAGATATTTCCCCATATGCCTTCTAATTAGTACTTTATGCTTTGTAGTGTGCAAATGTGCAAATGTGGAAAAGTCTGGTATGCATTAGTCAAATTCCTATAGCCATACGCATAAAGTGGGAAACCTTAGCCAGCCATTCAACGCAAGCAATATGGTCTTGTTTACTTTTTATCGAGGGTCAGGAAGACATCTGTTGCTTGCTCTATCCTCTGATTTCTGCTCTATACTATTCTATCAAATAGTTGCAGCATCCTTTTGTGTCTCGAAACAAAGTATAGCTATAACAACATATGCTATATCTATCACAAGTCTATACCAAAGGCACAAAAATAAGCAATATGGTATATATACTGAGTGTGGTGCAAGTTCTGTCCTCTATTTTGTGTTTGATCAACCACACCGGTTGTATCTGGGCCTATACCTTTCTATAAACTAACTACAAGCTCTCAATTGAATAGATAGCTCTAAAGACGTTAACTGTCTCTGTCTTGGTTTTAGCTGCACACAGACTTATACCTCGGAATTACTGACTACCGTACTGGCTCAGGAAATTGAAGTGTTGATTAGTAAATCCTGTAAATTGTTAAGGGACAAGAGCAATCGGACAGTGCACGAGAACAATTCCTAAACGAATATCTATACTTTTTCTATGGTTCTAAAGGTAATGCCAATAAGTCTTGTATATACTTTTCCCGTAGCATCCCGTCCTACTCCTCTAAGCGAGTGATTCGTATAACCGAGTGAACCCGTTCTGTTAGTCCCGCGCTAAGCTAAATGCGGTTTATAATTTAACAAGCCATTTGGTGCCTAAGCCCTAAATGCTAACAATCAGGCATAGCCTGTAACATTAGCCCCTCTCTTCTAGTATTAGTTTCATATTTCATATTTCATGTTTGTTTTATTCTTATTTTCTTTTATCTTGCCGTGCACCTTCCTCTTCACCAACTCCATCTCCCTTACCAAACATTGATTCGAATTTATCCAATGCTTCTACGTTTTCTAGATTAGCACGATCTTCCCAATTTGGTTCTGCGAAATTTTTCCATTTAACTAATACTCGTCTAATCCACTTATTGCCCCTTTTGAGACAATCCGCTCTGAGTATTCTCTCTACCACTTGTTCGGGAACAGCCTCTCCACTTGGAGTTTCAACCATTTGTGGCGGAGGTTGGGAATCATCATTTACCTGTGATGGTAGAGGATCAGTGCTTGCTTTCTTAGAAGATCTACATGAAAACATGGCCAAATCTTTGAAGGTACATCCAGTTCCACTACATGAGGGGAGATCACTTTAGTCACTTTGTATTTAGCATATATCCACGCCAATTTTTTTTTTGGTTGTGTAGTTTGAATATTTTTCAAGTTCAGCAAAACTTTGTCTCCTTTTCAAAATAATGGTGACGGGTTACGTGATTTATTAGCTTGGTCTTCCATTCATTGCTGCGCTGATGCCATTGCTGCCCCGGCATAATTCTCTGCCTCTTTAACTCGCCGAATAAAATTTTCAGCTAATTTAGTTTGGGCAGAACGTTTACCATTCGAACTCAGCCCTTATTATTGAATGGGCTCAATATTATAGCCATGTTCTAAAAAAAACGGGCTTACCCCATAATTTGAACNTTGGGCAGAACGTTTACCATTCGAACTCAGCCATTTTTGTTGAATGGGCTCAATATTATAGCCATGTTCTAGAAAAAACGGGCTCACCCCATAACTTGAATTATTTCTATTGTTCAATGATAATTGTGCTGTAGGTAACATATCCGGCCAATCAAATTGTGCGTAAGAGATGAAAGAGCGCAAGTAAGCGAGCACTTCTTGATTCATACGTTCGGTCGCGCCGTCTGTTTCTGGGTGAAATGCGGTCGACAGTCGTTGTTCAATCTTAGCTGCTTTACACAAGTAACGCCAAAAATCACCTACCCAATTCGACCCCCTATCTGATGTTAAAGCTTTAGGGAACCCATGGAAACGAACATGGCAATTCATAAATATTTTAGCGCAATCTTCGACTGACATGGAATTCATAGCTTCTAAGGTGACGCTCTTTAATAACCGATCTGTGGTAACCATGAGGAAGCGAGGATCACCCTTATTTTTGGCAGGTAAATCTGTCATAAATTCTATTGAGAGTTCGGAATGAGACCTGTCAGGTACTGGCAGCGGAAGTAGAAGTCCTTGTCGTTTCGACCTCCAGACATGAGAGCGACCACAGACGTCACAATTCCTACAAAATTTTGTCACCATGTTGCTCATGCCCGGCCAATAGAACGACCGTGATAGAATAGCCAGCGTACTATCTCGTCCCGGATGGCCAGTTATATGGGAATCATGTGTTTTTTGAATTAGTGCTGTACGTAATGGTTCCCAGTCTGGTATCCATAATCGATTTCCTAAAAGGCTTGCGAAGTCCTATTAATTCGCTTCGCCATTCATTAAGAAATCTTATTACTGCTAAAAACTCCTTGTCATGAATGTTATAATTGCATTCAGTTGGAGTTAACTTTTTAGAATAATATGCGATAGGCCGCAGGGAGCCTTTGGAATCATGTTGTGAAAGGCAACCTCCTGTCGCCCATCCTGATGCATCAGTTTCCAACACCGTTGCTTGATCATCTTGCCACATAGCTAATATTGGTGCAGATGTAAATTGATTTTTAAGATTACTGAAAGCCTGCTGCTGATCAACATTCCAGCAAAATGGGGTTTCCTTCTTCGTTAATCTTTGAAGAGGTTCCGAAATTTTTGCAAAATTCTCGATGAAATTATGATAAAAATTTGCGAATCCTATAAAGCTTCGCACTCCTTTTATGTCCTTAGGCGCTTCCCAGTCAGATATGGCTTTGATCTTTGCGGGGTCAACCTTTATTCCTTCCTCTACGTTTACCAAGAATCCAAGATACTTGGTCTCTTTGGTCGCAAACTCGCACTTTTGAGGATCTAGTTTTAATCCCGCCTTACTAAGTTTGTCAAGCACCATCCTAACCTTAGTCCAATGGTCGTTGAGATTACCCTCGGTAAAGATGATAACATTGTCTAGATAGGCTGCACAGAAATCCCCAAGGTACTGCCCCAAAACCTGATTAATCCATCTTTGGAATGCCGCCGGCGCCCCTGCTAATCCAAATGGGATTACTAGCCACTCATAGGCTCCAAAACGAGTTCGGAAAGCCGTTTTCCATTCGTCTCCGGAAGCTATGCGAAGTCTATGGAATGACGCCCGTACATCCACTTATGACAAATATGTAGCACGACTTACCATTTGCAGGGTTTCTCGAATTAAAGGAAGTAGATATCTATCCCTCACCGTAACTGCATTTAATGCCCGGTAATCTACACAAAATCGAAGCCCCCCTCCTGGTTTCTTGATGAATAAAACAGGAGCTCCTCCAGGTGAACTGCTTGACCTTATCCATTTTTTATTTAATAAATCTGTTAACGTTTTTCGAAGGACTAAGAGCTCTTCTCGAGACATCCCGTAATGTGGGGCCCATGGTACCTCTTTTTCAACACCTAAATGATTTTTCTCTAATGAAATCTTGGTATCTATTCCAGGCCGGTTAGGAGGAAGTACCTGCTCGTCGAGTACATTGTCATCTAAGAATAAGTCGACATAATCCTTTATCTCGTCCGGTAACAACTTTTGAACGTCTGATCGAGGAAGACATTTTCTTAATTCTAAGGCCCGAGTAATGTCATTTATTGATACTGCACCTAGTATAATCTCCTCATCCGTCTTTAGGGCACTCATTTCAGCTGCCATTTCCTGTTTTATTTTTTTGGCAACATTTCCAACCCCCAATTGGGCAACAAGTTTTCTAATTTTAGTAGGAGATTCATTTTCATACCAACCACAAGCCCGGACTATCATACCGTCTTTTCTAGAGCCGATTCGTAAACGTCTTAGCTTGGCTGAGTATGTAACATCGTTATATTTCATCCACGGCTTTCCCAATATCATAGAATATGCTAAATAAGGCATCACATAGCCCTTTATTCTTTCTGATCTACTATCAATATCGATGGTCACTTCTGCCATTTTAGTTATATTAGCAACGATTTTACCATTAGCTAGTCGCAGAGAACGGGGTTCGATTTCGACGCATTTTATATTTTGGTCGCGCACAAGACTTTCATTCAGCACTGAAAAACACAAGCAGCCAGTATCAATCATTGCCTTAACAAAATATGAACCATTAATTAAGCAGTCAATTAAAAATGGTGGACAAGTCATTTTTGCAGCTGATGAGTTTACATTATCTAGAGAAGATACAGTCTTGTTATTTACCCTGAGAACATCTTTACTCAGGGCCCGTCGTTTTCCGAATCTGAGCTATCCGTTTCACTTATTTCCGCCTTTAATGTGCCAATATCTCCTTTTATTGGGTTAGCCCGCCTATATTCCCGACATCTATTTGCTATGTGGTCGCTGGACGCGCACCTTACACATTTCTTTTCCTTTTTTAGTTGGACGTATTCTTTTACATTGCACCTAGGTGCGCGTGGCTTCAGTGGCTTTACTTATCTTCATTTGATGTTTTCCTTTCCTTAAACTTAGCCCTAATTGCGTTGGCCCCACCCATTTTTACATCCCCCTTTTGGTGCGCCTGAGTAACTGTATTAGGACCCCCTCGAGGGCGATAGTCTTCGTACCGTTCGGGGTCAGAAGCAACTTTCCGTATCGCATTTTGATAGGTTCGATAGTCTTTAGGATTGGGTAAAGTTACTCCAATCAACGCTTCTTTTAGTCTATCATTCAAACTGAGACGGAGATGTAAAGATTTTCCTTGAAGAGTATATGTCTCCTCACCACCGCACAGAGCCACTCTATACTCACATTCCTTTACAAAATCTTGGAAATACTGATTATTCCCTTGACGCATTTTGCTAAACTTTTCTACCGCGGTATCAAGAGCTTGGTGATCTCCGAAAAGTTCCACAAAATGATCTAATAGTTCTTTCCAATTGTAGTTTTGATCAGTTTGTCTTTCGACAAACCATTCTTCTGTCTTCACTTGCAAATCATCAGGAAGCGTATTAATAATGTCCAAGCAAATGGTGTCTTCGTCCATACGTCCTTGCATTTTCCTTTAGACTCTTGTTTTGATTCTTGTTATATAAAATTTAAATTCGTCTCTTCGTCCGTTCCATTTTGGGAGTCGAACCTCAGCTCTGTTTATCTTGAGTGGACTTACTGGATGGAGTATTTGAGGATGAATTAGAATTATTTTTTTCGGAGGAACAAAGATTAACCAATCTCCGCAATTGGTCTTCAGGTAAGTTTGAAAGCAGGTCAAGATTAAAGTTTGTCATGGGAGTATCGTAATTGTTGGAATTAGACATATTAGGGGTTGTCAGGTGATGTATTATATCGTTGTTCGGGGAATATACTGAATGGAAGGAGTTAAATGAATAAGTAGAATTAGTGTCAGAGTCTGGAACTTCAATTCTCATATAGATATCGGAGATGATAAAATAACGACTATGATATATGAAAAAATGATTTCCCGGGCTACACCCCACAGGAATGAAAAAAAGAAGATAGAAAAATTATATTTTAAGGGACAAGAGCAATCGGAAAGTGCACGAGAACAATTCCTAAACGAATATCTATACTTTTTCTATGGTTCTAAAGGTAATGCCAATAAGTCTTGTATATACTTTTCCCGTAGCATCCCGTCCTACTCCTCTAAGCGAGTGATTCGTATAACCGAGTGAACCCGTTCTGTTAGTCCCGCGCTAAGCTAAATGCGGTTTTTAATTTTACAAGCCATTTGATGCCTAAGGCCCAAATACTAACAATCAGGCATAGCCTGTAACATTAATTTACAGTAAGAAAGTATCTTTTTAATTATCTGGGAATCAGTCCTGGTCGTTTGACCACGATGTAAGTAAGTGAGGATTAGGTTTATAAATAGATATTTGATTTAGGTTAAAGAAGAAGTTTTGATAAGGTAAATTTTAATAGAGTAAGTATTGTATTTTATTCAATTGTAAGAAGTATATTTTAGCTTCTTAATCAATTCCTTATCAATAAGCATCCTACCGGATACTTATGTACAAAACTGTTAGGAGCCATTGTACCAAAACACGTTACATCACTTTGATCAATCTCGATACAATTAAGCGCAGATCGACTACATGCAGCTCGACATTCCAACAAATCCTAAATCTATTTCAATCAGTATACTATAATTTTCACTATTGACGAACATAAGAGTATTCTTTCAGCTCGCCTTAGTGAAACTCAGCTGTGCCCTTTCACTTTGGACCGCAATGCTTCCTTAAAGCGCGCCTGCCCGTGATATTGTGTCAAATCGGAGATACTCTTTCTCTGGTGATTGATTTACTCCGCGGCAGAAATTATCGCCCTGGATTCTATGCCATAGTCTTTATCCTATCGATGTAGACAGCTATCATCATTGTGTCCTACTGGCTTCTTCTGTGTAAAAGATGTTAATAGTATTAGTATGTTAACGGTATCGAGGGATAACTAATCAAGTATTTGAGCAGTCTCAATCAGAGACTATAGTGATCAGGTAAATCTTTTATCTTGGCCAGTTGTTTTTTGAAATTTCCTCAAGGCTAGAAAACAAAGATGAAGGTAAATATGATCCAACACCCTTGAACCTTGCTTTTCGTTGCACTCTCTTCGATGGGCTAGAGAGAACCAGGAATCGGTAGCAATAAACTACACATATAAGACTAACCGATTCGAGATGCCTCTTATTCGCATATCAGGCATGGATAGAAATCAGTAATCTTTTTGGGTTGCTTTTGCTTTCTTGGGCGAGGTAAAAGAAGAAAATTACATCTTGGCACTAGAAAGCTACCTAAAATGTCAAACCCTGCATTAGCTTGGAGTAATTATAACGGACTGCGAACAGAGAAATGATCAAACTTGTTACTTTCTCGGGAGGATTAGTAGATTTAATAAGTGTCACAAAGTGTGTTCGCGTATATGGTGAAGGGATAGACACTCATGAGTCACAGTGAGATTTGAGTGATGATGGGTTCAGTTACGAATCATGTACAGAACTAGAGTGAACTGAAGGAAAGCAGATGGTGTTTCAAGGGGGAACATAAATAGTCTCTAAGGTGTAAGATAGGAATGAATCAGTTAGCACTGCTGGGCAGTTGATATAAAGTCGTAAGGAAAAGGGTTGAGATATAGAGAATTAGATAGATATATATTAAATTTATGGTTTTATCCCTTAGCATGGAAGCTATTCTTGAGAGCTGAATAACTTGGATTATCATTAACTTCTATCTATCATCTCCCCAATCTTGGGATAGGTCCTTTTTATATACTTCTTAAAAGGAGCAAGCTAACTAACTTAACTACATGGATATCAGCTAGCGAGATATCTAAACCCTTAAAACAAACCATAGTCAAGAGTCTCTGCTGTAGATCTTTACTGTATTAAGAGACAGTAATGTTATTTTGTCTCAGTCATTTCCTGTCTCCAGGAAATGATTATGAGATATAACCAATCCATTAAAGTCATTATTTTAACAATATAGAGTCTTTCGGATTTAGAAAGAAGAGGAGTCAAATTCTAAGGCCAGAAAGGTCAATTATATTTACATCATTTTTCAATCAATATCTTTTCTCGAACAGGTTCTAACTAATGCCATCAATTCATTAGGGGTAGTCATCCCCATCTTCTTATATAAATGCATCTTTCTAAAGAGTTTTAAACGAATTTTGTATAAAACTTCATTTTCCTCACCTCTGTAACAATAGCACGTGAACTTCATGCACGATCTGTCATCAAATTCTCCATCAAAAACATAATGATAAGAACATGCTTAGACACTCATCATCGTATCTTTGTCAAATTTTATTCAATTCAATTATTTTTAATTAATATAGCTGTTGCTTTCATTTTTACACTTTATTATTAAATTTTTGGAAAGTAAAAAGGTATTTCTCGACAGAAACTAGTTTTTTATTCTGTTTCTGCGAGCAGAAAAATCACTGCTTTTTATCATCTTCTTAATTTTCACATTTCTCCGTATACTTCAATGACGATAATTCTAGTAAATCTCAATCGAACGTGAAAGTTTTTATATTAATTTTATATTGCAAATTCTGACTCATTATGTGATGATTTGGGGCTTCCAACACAAATATTGAGAAAAAAATTGGTATTTCCGTGAAATTCAGGATGGCAAATCATGCGCGTAATTCTCGCTTTACAGGGGTTGAAAAAAAAAACGGGGGTTTTTTTATACGAATTTCGTATAGAAATTCTCAGAAACATAGGTTTGACTACCCCCATTATTGCTACAGAAAAAAGACAAAGTCCATCCTTCGTAGATGGCATGTTTACTAAAATGTACTTACTCATTGTGAGCGGAACTTTGATAGTGAAAAAGCATTGGATTCCTTTGTGACTGAGTTTTCATAGCTTCATAGAAGGGCCTATACTGGATACAACTGTTCAAAACCATAACATATGGAACTGTCCCGTTAGGCCAATTATACCTCACCTCCCTAATTCTACTTTATTTCCACGCCAATATAATCGAATCTAGTAATTAAAATAAGAGGTTTATTAAATTATTTAACTTATAGTATTAATAAACAATTTATTGCCTGTTAATGTAGTCAAATTACATGTTTAAAGTAATGCAATCTGCAAAATGCGGCGATTTTTCATTTTAATGATTTCCTAGGAGAGGATTTTACTGGGTATAAATTGAAAAAGTTGGTTAAAATTATAAAGCTAAGTTAGGTTTCAGCTTCTACTTCATGTGGTTGTGGTAGATTTTAAGATTGGTTTTATATAGAGCAATAATACTTTCGTATCCAGGGCAACGACATAATTTCATAGGGATGACGTAAATACATGACGTAACAAGATTGAGAATTAATCAAATATCACGTGGGATAGGAATTGTATAAGTCAGCACATTTGTATCATGCATGGTTCTTAGGTTATCGGTCGCATTTAAGAGCTGGTGAAAGGTGAAAGGTGATAGATGTAACGGCTTTGAACATCTATTTTTTAATACTTGCTATCAAGTGCAAAGCATTATTAGCAATATCTTCTAGACGGTAGACTATTAACTTGATCAAATTAACATAACATATATGGTATGATTATTAATACGTAAAACTGCAATGAAGGGCGTATTATGATCATAGTCAAGGGGTTTCAAAATATATATTTGAAGTAGAATTTATGGAAGCAATGGTAGATGATTTTACCGAAATAGAATAACTGTGATAGAGGTATTTAATTTGGATTATTGACATTTGACTATAGAAAATATCGCTGCTAGCAAGCACATTGTGGAGTAAGTGTTATCAGATTGACTCTAGTAATCTAAATTTATTTATTTATTCTATTAAAGGTCCTAGGCACAAGCCCTACGTCCACTTTGGATTCAGGACCGGCGGAGCCGATAGGGATCATGGCCCCGATATGCCCTACTCGCTCACGCCCGTTATTTACATAAAATGTAGGAAATATATAAAAATATAAGAATCAAAGAAACAAAGGAAAAATAAAGAAAGAAACATAATAAGGATTAGCCCAGCATTTCTCACACCATGTTCTAACCCGCCATTCACTATCTTGGCATACAATTATTAATTCTCCTCGCGTACAGCAGAGGATGAGTACGACATTTGGTCACTGAAACAACCTGTAATCCGAGAAAATTCTGAAAATTTCTTCGCGCAGTTATGCCCAAGGAGTTTTCTCCTAAAGGTGTCAATTGTCATACCATTTCGAAGTTTACTCTTTTGGTTTGCGTGCCTTCGACAACGAGTAAAGTGGGTGGGAGAAATCTCCTGTCCAGACACATTCGGTTGGCGTCTACATGCTTTAGGCGACGATGATGGGTCGCAAAGTCACCATGCCCGGTTCTGGCAGCTAGGAGATTATAGAGTAGCCGCCGTGGTAGAGCTAGTTCAGGTGGCTTCCTACGGCGCATTTTTAGGTCCAGGTCTTGATATCGAGCTGGACAAACTTCGGACCTCCATTTTTCTACCAATTGATGCCGTTGCTGCTGCATAAGCCGGGGTAGGTAGGATAGAGTGAATAAGCCTGGCTGAGTATGTCTTTCCGACAGATTTCTTAACGTAGCACGGGCTTCCGCGTCCGCTTCTTCATTTCCGCAAATTCTAAAGTGACCTGGCACCCATCTAAATTCTGCATTTATGGATTTTGCTAAATTGTGAAAAAGGCTGGTTAGGCAGATACTGGATGTTGATTTAACAGTAGATAGAGCCATCAATGCAGCCTGATTATCGAGGAGAATATAAATCTTCTCAGTATTGGTCTCACGGACAAAGCAACTCGAAGTGCCATAGTTGCCCCAAAAATTTCTGCATCAAATACTTCTCCGCCATGTAACCTACCGTTTCATTTTTTGAAGGTTATACTCCCGCGTTGAAGAACAAATCCCCAGTATAAGCGACCGGGGCCTTCTGAAGATCGGTCCGAATATGCATAGATATCTGCAGGTTTTATTGTACACAGCCATTGATGATACATTTGGATGCCATCTTTCTTCAACCCGAGAATTGGTGAATATGTTGGAGCTTGAAGTAGCTCTGCAGATTCTCCTTGTGGAAGTTGTCGAAAAGCACGTTGAATTCGAGACAACTTTGTTTCTGGCCTTTATGACAGTCTTGATCTTTTTTTATATTTTAAGGTGCCCACATTAGGATACATACTTGCTCTCATTCGAAGAGGATGTCGATCATCGAGGGTGTTAAGGCGAGCAGCAAGACGTAGGCGATAGCCTTCTGACAGAATGTGTGCTGGGGGGATTCCTCCTTCTCGGTGTAAAACCACGTTTGGCGTAGTTCTCCACACTGGCAGTGCGGCTCTCAGGGCTGTATGTAAGACCTTACGAATTAATCTACAATGAAAGGTTGCAGGAGGTCGTACAGTCCCCTTTGTACCTGACCGAGATAATCCTGGCCACCACACATCAGCTCTAAAAGTCGCTACAGGCACAATACATGCGTCAACTGCTGTTATTGTCACGGGTTGAAGCTATGACCACAATATAACGTAACTCTTGTATATATAATTCCCTTACACGTAACTATTCAGAACCTAATAGAGAATACGAATAGATTTCGTAACCTCATTTGATATTTATTATCGTGTACTATTTCGTGACAGTTATCAATGCTTTTGGCGCTGCTCCTCTTTGCACAGAGTTTAGTCGCCGCATATGCTGGGCTAAACCAAGTGCCTTAGCACTCCGGCGACGACAAAGAAAATAAGGCAATAGGCCTCCATCATTTCACTGATGATGGGTCGCGCCTTGCTTTTGGTAGGAAAACTATTTCTGCAAGTTTAAAACAAGTTGGGTGATAGCCAAGTCGAAGACAGGCACGAAATAATTGAGTGACATGATATCCTATATTTTTCCAGCATGTAGCTAATAACTAGACGGAGATCCGGTCCGCACCTGGGCTGATGTTGCCGCATCCAATTGTGCAGGAACTTACTTCAAGATCCGTCAATTCTTCTGACCAAGGGATGCGCGCCTCTTCTGACACTGTGCAAGGGGGGAGGTCATCAGATACCGAGAAGCGTGATAAAAGACAGTCTCTAAGTATTATTGCGCATTCTAATTGATCTGCAATGAATCGACCCTCATGTCGAAGAGGGGGGTGTGTTGCTGGAATGTTGAGGTGCCGCCCACCGCATGAGTTTATATACGTCACGAGAGGACCTCAAATCTTCTATCTTTCTTTTCCAGTGCTCTCTTTTAGCAGAGGCAAATGTATTTCTAAATTTCCTTGCCCGCAGGTTGTGCTCTGCATCCTCCACTACTTTTTTATATTCTAGATGGGCAAACTTACATTCAGGAGTCCACCATGGTGCTTTTCTACCACTTGCTTTATTGGGTCGCTTCCCAACTGCTTTTAGAGAGTTGGTTAAGGCCCAGCAAATGTCTTGAGAAAAATTTTCCGTCTCTTCTATTGTGTTCAGAGTTGTGCTCGGTGACAGCCACTCCGTGACTAGCTGGGTGAACTGAGGTACTTTTTCCTTCGATACTCGGAGTTTTCTCTCAGAGTTAAGCGGATTTACAGTCGCCGCTTTGCTAATAGGGACGAAGCCACAGATTGGAAGGTGGTCGCTGGTCACGCATTCTTCTTTGCAAACCCAAGCCATTGTATACTTCACATTCGTCCAAGCTAGATGAAGTGTATTCCCGGCACCATGTGTCGGTTCCCCTATAGTAAGGCAAGTGAGGTGATGCATCTCGGCCCATTTTTCTATATCCTCACCTTGACCAAAATAACTGCTAGCACTAGTCTGCCATGCCCAGTAAACTGAGTTAAAGTCAACATTTGCCACTGTTCTAGCTGAAGGGGTCCAATTCAAGAGTGGCAGTACCACGGAGGGGTCATGAAGGGCTTTGTAGACATTCATTAACATTATATCATTTACTTCAACCCAGCAATAGTCGCCGATAGGAGTAGGTGGGTGTTTTTGAGATAAAGAAATTTTGTTAGGGTCTTTTCTTACATATGTGATTGCCCGAGGCCTAATATTTTCGCCTCCAAATGGCCGTTAAAGATCATAATAAGGGTGAGTCTTTGTGCGATTAGACCACCACGGTTCTTGTATTAACAAGATATCTATCCTAAGTTCGCAGGCACGAGCTAGTGCAATATCCTGCGTAGTTCCCCACCTTCCAACGTTGATTGACATAAAATTGAGTACGTCTTGGAGGAGAAAGCAACCATTTTGGTTGCCCTTCATAACCGCATTACGTCGCCAGTCGAAATTTCGATGGAAGAGGCTGGTGAGTTGTCATTATCAATGTTACTATCTGATGACTGATTGTTTGTTAGATTAATTTTAAAATTTTGTGTAGAGACCACTGATTCTTCTGTAGCTTTGGCTCGCAACACTGCTTGGAATTCTCTTTCTCCCGCCTAACGAAATGTCTTCATTTGTTCTCTGGTTGGAGCACCCGAGCGAGTTGGGCGCTCAAGACATCTTCGACTATCTTAGCGATGGGGACCACCGAAATTCCTGCACTCAGTGGCAGACAAACATTCTTCCTCACAGTGGTTTGTTGAACCACAATTTCCACATGATGGTGCCCAGGAGCAGTTTTTGGTGGGGTGGTGACCATTACAACGTTTTTAGAACTCTATTGATTGTTGCTTTTTATAGGGTCTCGCAATTCCCGATTCATCAAATACCCTAAAAGTCGCCATCCAAGTTCTATATGGGGCCTTAGCTTCGTTANAATTTCCACACGATGGTGCCCTGGAGCAGTTTTTGGTGGGGTGGTGACCATTACAACGTTTACAGAACTCTATTGGTTGTTGCTTTTTAAAGGGTCTCGCAATTCCCGATTCGTCAAATACCCTAAATGTCGCTTCTGGGGCTTTTGTAAAGAACGCCATCCAAGTTCTATGCGGGGCCTCAGCTTTGTTTCTCCCGTATAGTTTTACGTGAGCTGGGCGTAGAGAACAGACCCGCTCTATCTCATCAGTAAGCATAGCTGAGCTTACATCTATTTCTCCTTGTACTTTACGGATTTTTGATGGTACAATTGGAACAATTACAGATACCTAGTTGGTAGCTGGCTCTAACTTAGCTCCCGAAAATGAAAACCCCTTTCCTGCATTTAGTATGGTTTCACGAGCTACTGTACTACATGGGCTTAGGGCAAGCCCCGAGTGGACAGATTTTATTTTTCCAAAAAGTGCAGGTGAGATGGCAAGTTTCTTGATGATTACTTCACGAATACCTGCAGGAGATAACTCCCGCCATTCGTGGTCTTGTGGTAGATGAACAAAGATTCTTGTGTCTGTGGTAGTTATGGGTGGGGACTGATTTTTGTTCGTCACATTTTTGCTTGTTTTGCTCATTGGTGTCACTTGTAGTTTGCTACTCTGAGTGACCCGAGCTTTCTTCTGACCATTGCGAGTCACAGTGGCCCACATCTTCTCTGCGACTCGAGGGATGATATTTTGTGGGATTGCTATTGCTACTTTCTTTAAAGTACTCTTCTCTTTACCAGAGCCACTTCCATTACATTTGGAGGGTCGTGAGTGTGTAGGGATTTTTGGTGGAGCGGGTGAAGAATCAGCCGCTGCATAATTGGCTATAGCTAGACGGAGATATGGCTTGAAAGCCACAACTTATTCCTTCTCTACATCTTCTTTGAAGCTTGCTAGTATACTATCTACGTTACTGATGACCGTAGTACATATCATAAGCCGTACATGCCAGGCACGTACACGTTTCTATCGAATCGCTATTATCTCGGCAAGTTCCTGTGAAGGAACGCGTTTGGATAATCAGAGTTATGACCACTTTTCGGTGAGGTTTTCTCTTGCATCGGACGCTTGCAAGGGATCGCAGGCTTGAGAAATTTTCTGCTAACTAGAATGTTAATGTGTAGTTGAGAGTTTGACGGTGGTGGTGTTGAAGATGAGGCGATTGGGGGTGGTTGATTGCTCGTTTCCGTCGAAGGAGCTAGAGATTCCGGTGATAGATCCATTGAATCAGTCATGTATATTATATATTTTCGGATTTTCGCGAATAAACTTATTTATTTATGTATCTAGTTTGTCTAGTAATCTAAAGTATACTGATCAATACCTATAGACCTTACCCCAAGAGGGATAGCTCAATGCAGAATGACAGTACCATTTCTTTATGAACGTATATGCCTTTAGTTCTATTTATTGATAATCTGACTGTTATGGCATTATGATTTGTGTAGCTTCAATACTAGTCAGGACAGTAGATATGAACATGAAGTGAATAAATGTCTTTCAGTTACTCATGATTCATCTCTATTTACATGGGAGCACTCTTTAGGGGGGGGCATAAGTTAAGTGCACTTTGACGCGATGTAGCGTGACAATTAGCTATTGACATAGAGAAAGTCTCGGTATAACAATGACGTTCTATATACCCTTACAACACTTCGTCTTGCTCGATTTCAAATACAGAAAGAAATACTAACAATCACACTCAGTAAAATATATTTATCTGATAGATTACAGAACGCTCACCAAATCTTATATAGAAGGCTAAATGTAAGTTGGTGGTATTTTTTAAAAGGTCGCCAATTATGGCATAGTGGGGTTGGCTCTACCCTTGTCGTATAAATTTAAAAAATATTCCTTAGTTAATATAATAGTTGAAGGGCCCGACATTTACACTGATTTCCGTTGAATGATGGCGCCTAAATTACCAATTGCGACCAAAAGAAAGAGAGATGGACAAGATGAAGCCGCATTTCCAAGAGGAGGAGGAAGTATTTTAACGCCCTTAGAGCACAAGCAAATTCAAATTCAAGCTACCAGGGACGTTCTTTTTGAGCATCATAACAACGATTCGTCCGAGAAACCTGATATATCTAGTGATAAAGGTGTAAAACGAAGAAAGATAACTACTAAAGTCAAAAATAAGGGAAAAAAAAAAGTTATAAATGAAGCAGACCAGGACTGTCCGAAGATTGAAAGTTTGAATTTCAAGGTCCACCGCCTTCTAGTTAAATATATAATCGACTAATTCCCTACAGCGCTTAGGAACTGGATCTCTAGTTCTTGGTCAAATATCAGAAATTCATGAGTCAGAAATTGTTCTCACTCTACCGAATAATCTTACCGGTTATGTACCCATCACGTCGATATCGGACACACTCACCAAGAGGCTCGAAATTATCAATTCTTTAGCTGAAAATGAAGATCAAGAGTCATCTACTGAAGAAATAGTGTTGAAGAAAATATTTAAGGTTGGACAATACTTGAGGGCTTATGTTGTATCTACAAGTAATGATGCAAACATAAATACTAAGATTAAGAAGAGTATTCAACTCTCACTTCGACCTCAAGACACAAATAATACTATAAATCCAGAAAGTATTGTTGTTAACTCTACACTGATGGCGTCTATCATCAGTGTAGAAGACCACGGTGTTATCCTCGATCTAGGACTTGAAGACTCCTCAATTCGAGGTTTCGTGTCATCGAAAGAAATCGGAGATGATCTCGAATTACAACAGATGCAGGAAGGTGCTCTTCTCTTTTGTATAGTTACTGGCATTAGCTCCAACGGTAAGATAATTAAATTGAGTGCGAGCAAAAATAGGATAGCTAAATTCGATAAAAATTTTTTATCCGAAGCACCTAGTGTCGATATCTTTCTTCCAGGCACAGTTGTTGAAGCACTTATAACTGAAATAAGTGCACGAGGTCTAGTTGGTAAAATAATGGGAATGGTTGATGTAACTGCTGATTTAATACATTCTGGAGCTGTATTTAGCGAGAAAGAACTGCAGAAAATCTATAAAATTGGGTTGAAACTGAAAGCCAGGGTTATTTGTACGTTTCCACAAACCGAGCCTCTAAAATTGGGAATTTCAACCCTTGATCATATTTTGTCTCTCAGACTCAAGCAAGCAGCGGAAAATGGTGACTTAAAAAATCCACTAGCTTTGTTGCCTATGTCTTCTATTGTTGAGAAAGTAATCGTTAAAAAGCTCGTGCCGAAGATTGGTCTATTTGTTGATGTAAATATCAAAGGTATCCCAGGATTTGTTCACATATCTCGTATAAGTGATAAAAAGATCGAGGGACTCTCAGAAACTTCAGGACCCTATGCGTTAGGGTCTATTCATCGTGGACGCGTAACAGGTTTCAATTCTATTGATGGGATTTACAATTTGTCTCTTCAGAAAAGTGTTATTGAAAAGCCATTTCTTTGCATAGAAGATATCGAGGTCGGAACAATTGTGCAGGGCAAAGTTGAAAAATTAATTATAAATTCATCAGGAGTTAGCGGAATAATTGTCAATTTAACTGATGGAATCAGTGGACTTGTGCCTCAAATCCACATATCAGATGTGAAACTACTACATCCAGAGCAGAAATTCAAAGAGGGTGCTAATGTGACTGCTCGAGTTTTATCTACTGATGCTACAAAGCGGCAGATTAGGCTCACATTAAAAAAGAGCTTAGTTAATTCAGATGCGAGACAGTTTCTTGATTATCAGACTATAGAGCCATGCATGAATAGTCCTGGAACAATAATCAACATAATATCAAGTGGTGCTGTCGTACAGTTCTATGGAAATGTGCGAGGCTTTCTTCCTGTAGCAGAGATGAGCGAGGCATATATTAAAGATCCAAGCCAACATTTTCATATTGGACAAGTAGTGAATGTTTATGTTCTTAATGTTGACCCAAATCTTGAACGAATGACAGTTTCTTGCAAAAATCCCTCTAGTCTCAGTGCAGCTCAGCAGGTTGCTTTACAAAAGCTAGAAATTGGTCAAATTGTTTCGGCCAAGGTCGTAGGAAAGTCTGATGAAGAAATTCAACTATCTATCGAGGGAAGCGAGCTCCGTGCTTTACTCCCTGTCGCAAATCTCTCTGATGGATCCGCTTCCAAAAACCGCTCTCTTCTAAAAAACATCAAGGTAGGTGGTATCATGACAAATCTAACAGTTTTAAAAAAAATTGAGAAACAAAGGATTATTATTTTGACTAAAAAACCCAGCTTAGTTAAAGAAACTAAAGTAATCACAAAAAATCAAAGTAATGGACAGGCTCAACTTTCCATGAAAGATCTTCAAAACGAGAGTAATCAAAGGTTGACGGATGGGGCATTAGTAAACCCAATAGATGAGAATATCAAATCCTTAAATGATATTGTTGTAGGCTTACGGACAAAGGCCAGGATAACCTCTGTAAAAGATACCCAACTTAACGTTCAGCTGGCAGACAATATAAAAGGACGTATAGATTTCTCGCAAATCTTTGACTCGTGGGACTCAATCAAAGATCATAAGAGACCACTTAAATCATTCTCATCAAGACAAATAATTGATGTTCGTGTACTTGGGACTCATGATGCACGTAAACATTGTTTCCTCCCTATCACCCACCGAAGTGGGAAAATCTCAGTCTTTGAGCTCTCTGCAAAGCCCTCTGATCTAGAAGGCCCATTAAAGGATGCTATTACCCTTGAACAAATTGAGTTGAAGTCATCATGGATTGCTTTTGTCAACAATGTCACTGAAGATTGCTTATGGGTAAACCTCACCCCTAACATTCGTGGACGTATAGCTGCTTTAGAAGCTTCAGATGACGTTTCGCGGTTAGAGGATTTAGAAGCAAAGTTTCCTATTGGGTCAGCATTAAAGGTTCATGTTACAAATATAGATATTGCAAGTAACCGTCTCGATCTATCTGCACGACCAAGGAACTTAGACCCTCTCACTTTTAAAAATCTAAATAAAGGCATGGTAGTTCCTGGAAAAGTGGTTAAGACCAATAAAAGTTACATATTAGTGCAGCTGAGCGACTCTCTTGTCGGCCAAGTAAATCTAGTAGACCTTGCTGATGACTTCGCGGAAGCTGACCCTACAAAATATTCTAGAGGTGAAATTATTAGGGTCTGTGTTTGTGATATAGATATTTCTAATAAGAAAATTAGACTTTCTACACGACCTTCTCGAGTTCTCAGTTCATGCCTTACAGTTCAAGATCCTGATATATCGTCTGCCAAGCAACTGAAGGTGAATGATGTGGTTCGTGGCTTTGTTAAAAATGTTTCTGATAAAGGGATATTTGTATCATTAAGTTGGAATGTCACAGCATATGCTCGAGTTTCTGATTTATCAGACTCTTTTATACAAGACTGGAAATCCCAATTTGAAATTGATAGTCTTGTTAGGGGAAAAGTAATATCTGTTGATGAAATCCAAAACAAAGTCCAAATCAGTCTTAAAGCATCTAATCTCGAGAAAGATTATACACCTCCTATAACATTTGAATCACTCAAAGTTGGTCAATTTGTCACAGGAAAAGTTAGAAAAGTTGAGGATTATGGCATTTTCATTGTTGTCGATGGATCTGATAACGTTAGCGGTCTTTGCCACAAAAGTGAATTAGCAGATCAACAAGTTCAGGATGTTAAAAAATTATATGAAGTAGGTGACACCGTCAAAGCTTCTATCTTAAAACTTGATAAGCAGAAGAGGAGGGTCAATTTTGGTCTTAAGACTTCTTATTTTGAAGACATAGACTCCGAGAGTGATGGCGAATTAGATGAAACGAATAGCATGCTATCAGACAAAAGTCAGAAAAATACTATGATTGATGATGATTCTAGTGACACGGAAGGAGGTGGTGTGTATTTGAATGAAGTTGAAGATATTTTGAATAGTGTCAATGAAAGTCCAAAGTTATCTGCTGGAGAAAATAAAAATTATAACCCTAAAGAAAACATCCCCGCATTAAACGCTGGTGGTTTCAACTGGTCAGGAGATTTAGATTTATCTGAAGTTGAATCTGATAGTTCTGAAAACTCCAACGGAAGCCGAGTGCTGAAGAAAAAGAAAAAGTCAAAAAAATCAAGAATAGCTATTGACAAAACAGGTGAGCTCGATACTAACGAACCAAGTTCGGTCAGTGATTTTGAACGACTTCTTCTTGGTCAACCAGAATCATCAAGAATCTGGATACAGTATATGGCTTTTCATGTACAACTAGGCAATCTAAGTGAAGCTAGAGCGACTGCCGAACGTGCTATTAAGACTATAAATCCCAAAGAAGAAAATGAAAAATTAAATATTTGGGTTGCCTTACTGAATCTAGAAAACGTTTACGGAAGCGAAGAAGCAACTGACGAAGTATTCATACGTGCTTGTCAGTTTAATGATCCCCAAGAAATACATGAGAGGTTTATAAGTATTTTAATACAGTCTGGGAAACACAACGTAAGCCCTTCATATCTCAATTCTTTTGATCTTTCTAACTTGATTTCATCAGAAAGCTGATACATACTTTCAAACACTCGTTAAGAAATTTTCGCAATCAACCGCAGTATGGTACAACTACGCACACTTTTTGCACACAGTGATTAAATCTCCTGATCGTGCTAGGGCACTCCTTTCACGTGCTACCCAGTCTCTTCCTCCACATACACACTTAAATTTGACATTAAAATTTGCAGCTTTGGAATTTCACTCAAAGTCAGGATCACCTGAACGTGGACGAACCATCATTGAAGGATTATTGTCTACGTTCCCGAAGAGACTCGATATCTGGAATCAGCTTTTGGATCTTGAAATTCAGCAAGGTGATAAAGAAATTGTCCGTGGAGTTTTCCAGCGCGTCATCAAATCAAAGGCTTTAAAACCAAAGCGTGCTAAAAATTGGTTTAAAAAGTGGTCAGAGTGGGAGGAAAAGAATGGAGAGAGAAAAGACTGTGAGAGAGTTAAGGCTTTGGCAGAAGAATGGGTCAGATCGGTATCTGAATCGACAAGCTCAAAAAATGTAGGGACTATATAGAGGAAAAGACGCAATGGAAACTTCGATATTGTACTTCAGTTAATGTATAGTAAGATTCTTGCTTAGAACTGATTACCGGGACTAAAGATTTATGTCTAGCAAGTCTGATTTCTAAAAAAATATATTCCCTATTCAAAGGTAAAAATAAAAGTAATTTCTAGGTTTCTCGAAGTTCCTTAATTTTTTTATCAATAATAGCAATTTCAGCTTCAATTACACTGAGTTGATTTTTCAGAAATTTTTCATATTCTTTATCGGGCATAGCCCGTATTGGGAGCCATTTAGAGCTCATCCATGAACTCATATTTCCAGAGTCTTGAATTCTTGACCTTATACTTCTTTGCTCTAGATTATTGAAGATTATTTGGCCCGTAGTCGCGAGTAGTGCAAACATTATTGAGCCTGGTATTACATTTTTTCTACCACCTAAATCTCGCGTCAAAAATAAATATTTTAAGTGATATGTGTTACACACGAAGGATAGCACCAGATACTCCGCCACCAAGAGCACCTGCAATTGAGCTAATTAACAATTTATCACTGGGGGAAGCTTCATTGCTTTTCCATGAATAAATTAAGAGTTCCCTAAAAGCTACAGGATCTATTAATGATAATTTTTATATGTCTATTTAAGGAGCTCACAAACCAGTAATGGTAGATCCTAAAACAGAGCATTGAATTCCAGACGCAAGTGAGAACAAGATCGGACTGGAACTGCGGAGAGTGCCAGCTATAGCTCCTACAAATAGGCCACTTACTCCTGTATCACTAGTTAATCAATTCAATTTATAATTTCGAGATGGCCATGACTAGAGATTAGAAAGATGTCAATTTAACCTACCTGAGAGCCCACCGACTTGTAAAGTCTTGGTAAAGATTCTCGGAGACAACTCGTCCTCCCTCTGTGAGGATTTATCATTGTCTGAATTGCTAGAAGGTAGAGACATCACAACATGAGGAAGGTTATTTCATTACGTCCCTAAAAGTTCATAATAACGACAAGCAAATCTTACTTCAGTTTGAACTATTTTACCAATATGATTTGCTTATTCAATGCCTTGCATAGATGACTAATTGTCTTTTTTTAACCCTAGCAAGGTAAAATACATTAGCGGACCAATCCTTGTTGAATTGTAATCGCACTAGCTCTGAACTTCTCAAAATCTGAAATTATTACGGGATTAATTTTGACCCACTCACAGCGACTCAATTTTCGAAAAACGCCCAAATCGAGTTCTAGTTCTTAACTATTGAAAGATTTTGCCTACCTTCAATTGAGCTCTCAAATATATCAATACAAACTAAGAGTGTCTGCGTTGGGACACCAATAAATAATATCTGCAATCATGGGTTAGATGATAAATTCAACACTACAATAAAATTTACTTTTGCTCACATTTTGAACTTAGGTCCCAAAAAGAAGGAGCAGAAAAAATTGTCTCTCGGAGAATTCTTAACCGATGAAAGTAAGCTATATCTTGAGTTTGAAAGTCTAGATATCGAGTAACATATTATAGCAATGGGATCTTGGGCTGATGAGATGGAGGATATGCCGGTCTGTAAGTTTTCACCAAAAAATCTTAATTCCACAAGCTTACTTTATACAGCTGGTATGCAACATTCTATCTCTAATCATATTTCATGTTGTCCATGAACTTACTATCGTAAGATTCTCGAACTGGATATGGTACTGAGCGGCGCACCTATGGAAATAATGTAGCACCTCATGCCAATGTAAACGCAGCGGGTAATTATTAAAGACCTCAACTTTTCAACTAGGACTGACTTTCTCCAGGATATTCCTATCGTGAAGAACCCGTACTTCCCGTTAAACCTCCCTTTACTGTACATCTTGGCAACCTATCTTTTGATGCGACAACCGGTGATGTTAGCGACTTCTTTATAAGCTGTGAATGTACAAATGTCAGGATTATCGAAGATCGAGTTGACATGAAGCCTAAAGGATTCGGCTATGCAGAATTCGCAACACGAGATGGATTGAAGCAAGCTTTGACATTAAATGGCTCTCAGTTTCAGGGACGTAGCATAAGAATTAGTATTGCAGATCCACGTAGGGACTCCATTATATTTATCTATTTAAACTTGCTAATTGTTTCAATCTGGCAGCCAAAGATAGAGGTGATCGACCTGAAGCAAGAGATATAAGTGATTGGAGTAGAAAAGGACCTTTACCAGATTTGCCGTCCCGATCAGGAATGGGAAGTGCCCGTCGTGATCAGGATCGTGGATTTGGGCCAGATAGTGGTAGTGATCGTAAAGATCGATATCAGGAGGGAGATGGTAAGATTCGTGATCTCGGAAACTGGGAACGAAAGGGCCCACTATCTCCTATAGCTCAACCAGAACGCAGTCATAGAGACGGAGGCCGTTCCAGAACTAATGATGGCCCAAGAGGAGATGGTGGATTTAGAGATAGAAGATCATCCCCAGCGGCATGGGGCGAAGGTCGGCTTAGTTCTTCCCATGAAGGCTCCCGACCGCCCCGTCGTGATATCTTAGATCGACCAGTACTAGAACGTCAGCCAACAGCCGCGGAACAGGACAACCAATGGAGAAGCAAGATGCGTCCAGACCCTCCTGTTTCTAAGTCACCCGTTGTATCACGCGATGGCAGTGAAGCCTCATCATCTCCTGCCCGTAACTCAGCTGTAGCACTGACTAGACCAAAATTAAATCTTGCCAAAAGAACAGTATCTGAAGTTCATGAGAAAACTACATCATCAGTGACTATTGATGCAAAAGCTAGTCCTTTTGGTGCTGCAAAACCCATTGATACAGCTGCTAAGGAAAGAGAAATAGAAGAAAAGAGATTGGCAACTATAAGAGAGAAAAAAGAAGCGGAAGAGAGGGCATTAGAGGAGAAAAAACAGGAAATTAAGGCTGCTGCTGAAGTAGAAGAACAAAAAAAAATTGAGATTCTTCAAAGGGCAGATAAATCAAGTCTTGAAAATGTTACTGAAAGTCTAGATAAAGTGTCACTAAATGGCAACTTGGATGATAATAAACCAGTGGATGTAAAAGAACCTGTTCAAAAAACCAAGTCAAGACCATCTGAGGCTGGTGCATGGAGAAGTGCTTCAAATGGACCTCTATCTCTCCGAGACGATATTCCAAAGGGACCTAGAGCTGGACGTGGAGGTTTTGGACGTGGAAGAGATGACGGACGCGATGGCCCAAGATTTTCTGATGACCGTCAAAATCTAAACCAACAGAAGACGAATGGAGCTAGTACACCACCAATAGCAAATGCACGATCTCCAATTGAGTCAGGACCTCAAGAACCAGAAGAAGACGGGTGGAGAACTGTATCAAAGCATAAGAAAAACAGCCGTGCTGGAAATCAAGCAGCTCGTGCAATTGTGTCCTGAAACATTTATCTTCGATCTGAGCTTTTCGATACAAACAGCGTAATTCTACTATCAGCTAGAATTTTTAATGTCAAAGTGAGATTGATTTGATTATAGGGTGATAATCAAATCGAATTCTTAATAATCAACACGAATTAAACCAAATTAGACTTTGTGAATCTTTCTGAGTTATATCGACTTTATTCACTACAAACAGCTCTAAATGTACATAGGAGGAATTATTTATCTATCTATTTTAAGATTTTGCTGATGAAGATTTTCTGCCTATGATTATCGGAGATGGCCAATTTGAACGCTAAGAAAAATATGAGGCTTCGATTAGCGGTAGCTATAAGTGAGTTTTACCAAATCAAAATTGTGATCAAATATCCCCGATACGGTGCGAAGATAATTGCCTGAAATTTGATGTAGAGAAAGATAGGAAAGGAATAAATATTTGTCGTAATTAAGTAAACTAACTTGCTTGTAAGCTTTGAGAAACTTTACAAGGCTCATCATCTGTATCGGAGGTTCTAAATTTTGGGGGCCTTATCAGAATCATTATTTCATTAATTGGGCTACTCAGATATCTTTTCTTGTTTTCTTGTATACGACAGATGCATAGATTTAGACTTTACAAATAATGACTACACATGAACCATTGAATTCTATGCACCATCTGTGATCCGTCTCCTATTCAGTGAATCCACACAACCAAATTACACACGACTCGGACAATTAACACATGTCTTCGCTGGGCATCATTACAAATACTCCATAGCGTATACCCATAGTATTAGTCAGCAAGTCACAATTTCAAGAATAGCTTTACACCTACCCCATGGTGTAGACTAAGAGTGTATTAGTCAGCAAGTTTCGGGAGACACACTCTTACACAATCCTACCAAACTGTTCTCATATAACGAACATTTTAATTTCCATTGGGATTTCAATAAAAAATGCACTAAAATAATAATCTACGACTCGTGAAGATTACATAAGAATTATATCTAGGGAGAAACCATTTTCTTAAAGAGCCTTATAACCTTTTTAATATAACCAGCCTACCCTTATAACCGACTTTGGGAAGCAATGGATTGTGTTTTCAAAGGACAGTTACGGTTATTTCCGCTATGACCTTATCTGTGGTATACTGAGCATGTAAGTAATTTTCCCAGAGGTGTTTCCTTACTCGTTGATAAGGTACGCCCCGTTTGGAATAACGGTAAATTCGCAGTATGCCACTGGCCAGCCCATATTGGATCAAGAAGAGGCTCAAATGTGCTGTCGCGCTCCTAATACCTATGCTCGTGAAAATCTATTAATATGAGACCCCCAGAAGTCTTTTTAATATCACATGTATGGGTAGAGAGTAGCCCCATACTACGCTTGAAGTTACCTGTACAAGGCTGTAGAGGTAACGACACAGATTTAATATATTGCTGTTACAAGACGTAATGCATGCCAAGTAAAACTTTCAAAACAGTCATAATAAAGCTTTTTGTCAATATCTATGGGAATTCGATCTCGCAGTATAGTTTTTCAAGCCGAAAATGCAGCAATTTGGTTTATAATTGCAACCTTGATTTGAAGCCATGTCAAGCATAAGTCTCCTCTACTTCTTTTTCCTCCGAGAAAACGTTTAATGTAAGCATGTGCACCTTTAACTCGAGAAGTTGCTCGTATCTCGAAGTGCATATGCTTATTTGTACAGGCACTGACTAGACGCTCTTGTTGTCCGAGCTTTAAACATTATTTCCTAAGATATACGACGCACTGTTGAGTACTAGGTATTGAATATTTAACCTGAAAATCAAGCCATCGATAATTATATTGCTCGATCGTATCTGCTTGTGAAAGCTTTTGACGTGCTGGATAGGAGTTAATTGAGTGACTTGGTGGGTGGTTGTGTACGCTATATTCTATACCAGGCCTATGTCTAAGCTCTCATTGTGTATCCGCACGTTCAACAGCTATAATAGAGAACAGAAATCCTGTTTTCCGAGTAGTTGTTTGACGCTTGCGGTCCTGTGAGCTGATTTTTGTATATTTTTCGGGTGGTGCTTCTCCGGCACGGACACAATTGTAAATTATTCTAGATCGTACACCATTGTTAATCTTTTTAGACCGCTTGATACAAATGCATATAAATTTCGTGATGCCCATGCTTGAATCAAAGAATATATCTCATCCCTTGAGTTAAATACAGTCTCTGGAGGCAATGATATGGATGCAACAGATGATGAGGCTTCTCCCGATAAGGGTTGAGTAACAGCGGAGGCAGTAGTTTTCATGATGAAGGGGCTATTGAGAAGAGCTTTGAATATCCTTTAACATTTAATTACATTGTAGAATGCAATTGTAGATGTAGTTTTGTTTTATTTATCTTATTGTCAAACTGCTAACAATACCTATCTATTTACACAAGATAACGTTGCTGGGCAATGAAATTATAATTTGCTGACTAATACACTTTGAGCCTGCACCGTGGAGTAAGTGTAAATCTTCTCGTAATTTTGATGCCTAGCAACTTTATTCTGCTTGAATAGGTATTTAGTGTAAACAGCTCAGTAACAAGATAAATAAAACAAGATAAATAAAACAAGATAAATAAAACAAGATAAATAAAACAAGATAAATAAAACAAGATAAATAAAACAAGATAAATAAAACAAGATAATCATAAAGATACTAATATTAAGTAGTATAATAGAATTGTTTAGGAATCTTCAATTCTATTCATCTCTCCATTAACCTTTGAAGATAATTCCCACTTTCGTGCAGTCTGTATCAGAATGATCTTTTTCTTCTGTTACCATGGCCTCTAGAGGCTGTATTTAACTCTGAGGGGACGAGTTACATTCCTCGATTCGAGTATGAGCATCACGAAAATTATATAAATTTCGTATTGAGCGATCTAGAAAAGATTAACAATGTGGTGTACGAACCAGAATAATCTACATCTGTGACCGTGCTGGAGAGCTCACAACACCGCAAGCGTAAATTAGCTATTCGGAAACAGTTTTTTTCAGTTCTCCATGATAGCTGTTGAATGTGCGGATACAAAATGGGAGCTAAGATATAGGTCTGGTATGGAATGTTGAGTATATGATCATCTTGCGTCGAACGTTATTACACACAAAGAATATATTTATCTTTTGGGTCTCCCATTTATTTCAACCAATTCACAATAATCCTAACCCTTTGAAAGTATAGAAATCATTCTCCTCTGTGAAAGTTATGATGTTGAACGGTGATGGATCAGCCACGACTCAAAGTGAGTGAAAGATTGCATGCAAATTTAAAGAAAAAAATATGAAAGAATTCTGGGAGGAGTTAGTGGTTGAGGAAAAAATTTTACGATACAATTTATAGAGCTGGTCAAAAGACCTAAGTTGGTAGCAAATTCGCTTAGGGGCCCAGAATGATTAATCTTAAAACAACCCCTCCTTGTTTTCTTAACTCAAAGAAATGGGGGGAGTGATTCTAGTAAAAGACAATGACTCACCCGTTGACGGTAAATAAATTCCAAATATCGAGAATAAAGAAGGGAAACTTTTTAAAAATGAATACAATATGTAAGGAATTAAGAGCTGCTGTTGCAAAATGTTAACTTCCACTTCTTGGTACATAGAATTTATAACGTTCTGAGAAAGCTGAAAAGGTGGCAACCGACTATCGAAGAATCCAAAATTCGTCCTCTTCTATTAATCTGGGTACGGAATTTAGAAGTAAATAACACGAAAAAAGTCGTGGAGAGGTCAAATTTGAGATGGTTAGTTCGAATAGGAAACCTCGGGGGTTTCCGTGAGTTTAGGTGCTGGGCTTTTGCTTATAAATAAAGCAACAACTAATCAATTTATAAATTCTATAGAGCAAAATTATTGCATGACACTTTTAAAGAACTCTCCCTGCTCTAGTGAGATACATGTACTGATTGCACCATAATAGAAACTTTATGCAGCTTGAGAGATGTTATTGAAATTGGTTGTATTTTGCATATAATTGCAAAGTGAGTATAAGGATCCATTGAATTGCATATCGTACCTTGAAGATGTTAGATAATTTGATATTAAAGAAGTGTGTGACCTTTACCAGTAATTCACGGCACAGCAAATACCTTCGTCGGAGCAAGACTGTGAAACCTTATGGTACCTATTTTCCAATTTGTTAGTTTCAAGGTAAAATATTCCATAATTCTCATTCCAACTTGAGACTTAACCACAAAAAGGCAACTTACCATAGTGCAGGTAAATATAAAATATCCCCTTTGGCTAGTGTTACTCTAATGGGGATGAGCAAGTCGGAGTATTTTTTTTGTTTTGAATGCTTATCCATCTCTTTATCTTCAACCCAGGTGGGAAATGGTATTTTCGGACCATTTTCTTTTTGAATTTTCCATTCACCAGCTGGTGTCTTCAAGTACGAGGCTGGTGGTAAAATCTGTTCAGAAACACATGCATAGGCTACAGGTGGTAGCAAGACAAAGTGTTTCTGCCCAATCAATTGTACATATATGTTCTCATAATTATCTTTATGGAGAGCCGTAACAGAGTGAGAATTCCCAAGCCACAAATTAATAGCATCGGGAGTTTTTTGAAGAGCTATTCGCGCCCATGGAATATCTTTTGCAACATGGGGAAAGAGGGAAATGTACTCATCACGGAGATTATCATTTTCTATAAATTTAGGTTAGCCAGGTCTTAAACACATATTTTTGAGATGAAAATATATATGTAAAATTTTAAGCTATTGATTAACTTGCTTTCATACGGGTTTGAGAATATCTCACTTCCTTCAGCTCGTAAGTATCATCATTATCTTTTCGTTTTTCTTGTTCTACTATGAAATCGACAAATTCCGCGAAATCTTGTTGCACCATCCATGGCTTTACAAATAGTAGTTCATCATCGTCATCGCTCCGCACCGGCGAGTCAGCATTACCGAAAGGGGTGACAGCTACGTTGATACATTGATCCTTGAGAATCGTCTTGAGCGTAGCCACGTCCCAGAAGCGCGTTGCTTCCCAATCACTAGCCCCAGATCGAACGACAAAAGGTCGATTAAGTGAAACATATCGCATGAATTCTAGGGCAGAAGGAAGCTCGTCGAAAATGTCTATGTGCGGAGAATTAAGTTCAGCGTAATCTCGAAGTAGAGTAATCATTGGATCTTCTAGTTGTTCCATTTCTGGGGATGAAAGGTATCACTATATAAAAATAAAATACATTGAATACCAGGAATGTTGAATATGTACATTTTTTACTTTAAATGGAATGCAGTTTAGAGCCATCTTTTGATGATTACCAGTCTAGAAAGGCCACAATGTTTTGCCGTAATACATAATCATCTAATAATTTCTTTGGAATTCAGAGCCTCTGAAGCTGAACTTGGATATTTTCAAAAAGAAAGATACTATATACACCATTCCCGTAATTCTCTACAGTGGTTATAAATAAGTGTTGCAATGTGTCACGGTTTGACCGTATTTTATGCTTAGGCGTAAACCTAAGCAAAGATAGTTGCTGTGGCAACTAATATTAGCTACATTGTATCGCTTACATAATTATATAAACAATATCACCCCGGTTACGGTAAGGACAGGGCTAAGGATCTTTCATGTATAAATGTACTGTCACCTGTAGCCATTGATAGCTTCCTTCGTTATACGAAATTAATAACATTGAATTAACATAACAAACTTCGTTTTATCACACAATGAGTACATGATTGATGATTCTGGACAAAGGGAAAAAGAAACCTAGAAGTCCGAGGGAAAAATAAGGATGAGCTATTGCACTTGAAACATTGAAAATATATATAGATCTTGAATGAAAAGTAATCTAGCTAATAGTACGGGACTGAGCGCATTTCGTTCAATTTTGTTTCCCAGTATCGGGATTAATATTGTATCCCTTGGCCTAACAGTCGCATGCTTTAATCCAAACATATCAGTCCGGTCCAAGGTCAAAATGGTTCCATAACATTTAGAATTTGGAATAGGGATCTGCTACTAGTGCTATTCCTGTTGAGAGTAGATCCCATCAGTTGTTGTAGATAGATTAACACTTTATAACATTTAAATGTACTTTACTTCCTACATTTAAAAGCCAGTCTTTTTTGACGCTGCTGCTCCTTCCAAAACCACATAAAAGGAGTGACTTTTATCCATCTAATCTTTCAATTGCCCACTTACTGGGTTTGAACATAGCTGTCTCCATCTTCCTTGAGGCATTTTTAAAGAAAAAAACCTCAAGAGAAGCTTCCTGTAACAGCTCTCATGCCCTTTAGATCGCTGCTCGAGTGGGTGTGTCAACCAAGAGAAGTTCGCCTCCTTGATTTATGATGGGGAAAAAGACTCCTAAGATGGAGCTTTTAATGGCCGGTTTCCCTCCTACGCTGTCGCATATAGTCGGAGAACAAGCTATTAAATTACCGCTTCTGGCACCTCGCCATTTGCTACATGTACCCCTTGTAAACTAGAAATTGGGTTAGCATTATCAGTGTACCGGATTTGCACGCCGTTACATGGCCAACGCAAATGGTCTAAAGATGGGGCTGTTAAATATAAAATTGTGTGAGTGAAAAGGTGGAATTAGGGAACCGCTAAAAACCCAGTATATTGGGGATGATTACCGCTTACCCGTGTAAGTCATGATGGACTAGTCAGAGCACAAATTCCTAAATTGTAAAATTCGCTTAGATTTGTGAACGGATCAACATAAGTATCCCGCTCTAGCGAGCTCTAGTCGAGTGCACAAAAATAAAAACCGCAACCAAATCCGGCGGTAAGAAAAACTACAATTTCCACTTATACTATATCACTATAAGAATTCCAACTGACGTCTGTACCAACTACTGTTCCCTTGAGTGAAGCCTGAATTTAGCGTATTCAATAAACGTCAAGCCTTTTGTAGGTATTGTCACAAGGTCAAAACATTTTCCGATAGAGAACTACTCGGCAAAGCAAACATGACCAATATGGAATAAAGTAATGAAGTGCTCTAGATATTCTTAGGTTAATTTGGGTTAGAAAGCCTGACAGTCATTTGGACAGAATATGATTTTAATGTTCTCAAGATGTTTTCCACACTCTCTGACAATTTGCTTTTTTTATTTATGCTCCGTTCGGTTGCTAGGCCAGCGAGCGATATTACACCTAGCAGAAGAAAGGTTGTGCGGTAGAATTCTAGATGATGCTGAGTGCGCTGAAAATTAGCAACTGCCTAAATTGATAGATTAGGTAGAAAGTGGATGGGAAAACGGCCCAAAGTTACCGTCTTGCAATTCAAAGCCGAATAGACATTTGTTGCAATATTTGGGTTATTTTTAAAAAGGGAATGTCTACAGAAACCACCCCTGTTGTCTACATAGACCACCCCCCCTGCGAAAATTGAAGATCTTTATCCCAAACTAGAAATCAAATCCTTGGCTACATTGTGAGAATAAGAGCAAATTTTATGAACAGCATAATCAAGCATTAATTTTGTAATGTCAGTGTCTCTCCGTAATGTATGCATACAAATACATGTGCTGGCGCACTAGTAATGAAATTGAACATTATTGTCTACATAGACCATCCCCCCTGCAAGAATTAAAGACTTTTATAAGTGAACTTGAACATTATTGTCTACATAGACCACCCCCCCTGCAAGAATAAAAGACTTTTATCCTAAACAAAAGTAAGCCAGAAATCAAATTC